>RDPX01000047.1:129619-153398 GCA_003991215.1 Morbakka virulenta | reverse complement strand
CATGTTCATCTCTCTCTTCACTGATCACATTTCCTGTAATTCCACATTCTGCATCCTCTATCAACCTTTTAATCTCTTCCAGTTCAAGATCTGTCAACCATTTCTTTTTCGTTATTTGGGCTTTCTGGTCTAGTAAGTGTTGTTCAGTTATTTGGAACATTCCCATGTCCTTCCATATATTATGCATTCTTTTCCTGTACCCATTTATTTTGGGATTACTTCTAATGAAACACTCCATGACAATTCTGTTTTCTTCATCTGACCATTTCTTTCTGATCCTTCTAGCAGTAACTGGTTGACGACCGGACCCACGCTGCTGGGCCGTGGGACACCTGCCGGACGAGAGAGCTTCACATGTAGCTCCACCCTCATTAACGCCGTTGTTGGATAATCTAATATTTAACATAACACTCATATTGAGGATAGTGGTGATAAGGTGTCACAACCACCGGTGTTTTTATCGAGACACCATCTCTAGGAGGGTTATCAACCAAGACTAAAGAGTCCCTCCTACCCACAAGACAGACTAGACCCCGCCAGATGTCAACCCGGTATTTCAAGGCCTCGGAGTAGGCTAACAAGTGCTACACCTTGCCCAAGGGTGACCTGGAGGTAGTTGTGGCAAAGGGTAACCTCATTTGCCCACGTCGAAACTCCACAACCGGATGCATTTTAACGTCGTACCCAGGACTTTTCTTTGATATTATTATTATTATTATTATTATTATTATTATTTTCATTATCTCTCATTTCATTCCTACTTCTTTTACTCTGTCCTTTGCCTTTACTTCGTCGTTGCCTAATCCGATGCATGCTCTGCCTCTGATGTTTTACAATGTCTGTTCAAATACAAGCTGTTTATGTGGTAAAAGAAATATTCTTTAAATTGTTTTTCATACAGTCAGCACCACTACAAGTAGAACTGTAACTTTAAAGACCACAAGAGTGGAGAAAAGACAAGCATTTTTGTGTATTGCTGCTAAGAAACTAAAGGGAAACGATAATAGTTTTTAAATGAGCTAAATGAGAAGTTTCGTCAGGAATTTATATCTTATGTTCTCATTGCTATCAGTCATAATGAATGTATAGATGAAGGACATACAATAAACCTCTCACCTAGAACAACCACCATACAATATATTTTAAAACATTGAGCACAACTGTCAAGAGACCATTGAGAAGTTGTTCAAATACTATGCTCAAAATTTTACACTAGACTAGCCAGAAGATGATACGGTTTGTGTGTTTTTAGGAACATTAACTATGTTCAAACGGATGTAAGCTGTTTAGAAATCAACTGAATAGTATGAATGACAAAGATGAAAATCTATTCCGGGCTACGGGGTCGGATATTAATTCGCCTTAACAAATACCAGCCTGATCCAAGATTTATAATTAGAATGACAGGACGTTTCAGTTATGTATCAATTTTGAGGCATTGTTCTTCCTTTCTTGTGGTTAGTCTCAGTAGATGAAGCTCTCCTACGAGATTTCTTTCTATATTCCATAATTTGTTCCCACTCCTGAAAATCTATCCTTTTCCAGAAATGTTGAATGGTCAGAACCTCTGGAGGTGCTCCTATAAGAACATAGGATACATTACAAAAACACGCTTTTTAATTCGCTGATCAGCTGCTCTATAATATGAAATGCTAGTGTGTCTTCTAGCTTACCCATCGCTCCATAAACCACCATTTTCTGTGGCACTGGGAGTGATTTAAAACATCCTGGTGGTGCGGACCATTGTCTCACTAAACAGGCAGCTTGTGGAGAAACCCTGTAGTCTGACACATTTGTAGGAAACACTTTGGGTACAAGTTTCAACCATTAAGCTCTCATTGCTTAAACAAGCTGCAGATCATGTGACAGGCACTTTGTCAAAAGAACCAACCTCCCCATAACCACCAGGTCTATAACAGTACTTATCTAACAGGATACCAATCGACTTTGCTTCATTAAAGTCGTGTATATTTGTTACCCCCATAAGGTTGCTTGAGGTTAACAAGTATGATAGATAGAGCTCTCTTCGCAGCTTGACACGCTGAATGTTGAATGCCCACCTCATCTCTGACAACAGTTTCTGCCCTAAGTACTGGCTTCCCGGACAAAACTTTAGGACCGATCAAAACTTCCTTGTGCACCATATGTTCACAAACAAAATCTCGATAAAACATTGAACCCCTGGGACGTGCCTAGGATTTGTCGTGGTCTTTCTCTAAATCTATTGGGTTGGAGCATTAGGGATTTGTGATACGTGTGGTCCGATGCAGTGTACGAGTTTTTGTGAAGGTTTTAGTTCAAATTTAGGATTTTAGACGATAATTCTAAGTACTTTTTAATTAAAGACCAAGTAAGTGTTTTCTAAGTAGTAAACCTTGACAAATATTCAGTTTTTTGTTTTAAACTATCTACTATGTTAGGGAAATTGAGCAGTGCAAGAAGCGAGGCAGCAAATACATGCATCAGAAAATAAAAGAAATATCCGGAAGGAAACAGATGTGTACACAGACAGAATGCATCAGAGCTGCTAATGTTACCATCCTTATGGACAAACAAGACATCCGAAAGAGATGATCCGATGGTTCAACACGATAAGCTGTTTCATATTCTCCAACCCCTGAACATCGACGGAAAAGACTTGAGAGTTCTACGTAATTTGTACTGGGAACAAATTGCTGCCATTATGATTGACAACGAATACGGTGACTTCCGACCTATCCGCAGAGGCGTAAGACAAGGGTGTGTTATATCACCAGACCTTTTCAACCTCTACAGTGGGTATATGCTGAGAAATATTGACGACATGGATGGAATAGAAATAGGCGGACAAAACATCAACAACTTAGATATGCCGATAACACTGTCTTAACTGCAGATTCAGAGCACAAACTACAAAACATTCTTAACGTTCAAAATATCACAATGGATACCAAGAAAAGAGTTTTGAAAGCATACGTTAGTTCGGTACTCTTATATGGTTGTGAGTGTTAAAACATCAGCAAAGGAACCCAAGCAAAATTAGAAGCAGCTGAATTGTGGTTTCTGAGAAGAATGCTCCGTATATCATGGACAGAACACAAATCAAACAAGAAAGTCCTTGCCCTTGCTAACACCAAACGATCACTCATCGATACATTACGGCAAAGGCAGATGCAATTCCTCGGGCACATTAAGAGACATCCAAACCTGGAACGCCCTGCTTTGTCAGGAAAGCTGAAGGACAGGAGAGCTAGAGGAAGACAAAGAAAGATATTTTTACAGTCTCTAAGGAATTGGGCTTCGAGTAACAGTCTGAGCTGTAATGAATTCATCCATGCCTGCAGTGATAGGATGGCTTGGAGTCGCATGATCGCCGATGCCTTTATCAGGTTTGGCACCTGACCAACCAATGGAATTTTAGCATTTCTTAAGCATTTGTACGAATTTGTAAAAAGTAGTTGGGTGTTCAGGACATAATTGGAATTTGGTACTATTGTTCATTGTAAGTCTGTCAATAAAACGATATGCCTATTTTTCTTAGCTAATTATTAAGGTTATTGTACGACTTTTATGCCTGAAACTAATCAACATTACCTCAATATTTGTATTTTCATTTAGGAATTCAAATTGGATGTAATTATTGGTTACTGTTCCGTTATTTATCATTATTCACCGTTTGAGAATCGTTTGTTAGACGTTGTTAACGCAAGGTATCGTTTGTTAAAATACTTGAAGTTCCAGTTGTTGTTTTCTTTTATTGGACCGCTTTCACCTACGACTTGACGACCTAAAATCAAAGCCAACTTACAATATGATATAAACGTATGAAAAATTTACCTTGAACGTATGAAACAATTTTCAAGACCACTCCCTTTAGACTTGTAGAAAATGAAGACTAATGTAAGGTGTTACGGTAAAATCATTAATGTCAATAGTAGATATGATATAAACAGCATGACATAATGTGAAGAACCGATTTCGTTACATATGTAACATCATCAGCAATAATTTCTATAATTTCATATTCCTATGAAAAATAAAAATACCAAAATGTTAAAATGTCATTTCCAATAGGAAAAGGGAGTTAGTGATCATGGACTTGGCTACAACTTAAGTGTAAGTTCCCGGTTCCTTCAAATGCAGTACTGGATAAATTCAAATTAAATGACATTCTTGCCGGACTGGATGGGCTGCAATATTACTGCAAAACGAATGATGTAGACAGGAGTACAGTTTCCGATATTAAAGTGCAAAAATTTCAGCAGCAGCTCGTAGCGGTCACAAGAGAAGTGTACGTTGAACCATGGGGTGGCCTGACTGGGGTGTGATCTTGAAAAATTTTTCATACCATCTAGGTAGTTCAAGTCGTATTTTTTCTGGATTCTCCCCTGTTGGATAGGAGTGGTATATTCACATCCTCTACCAAAGATTCTCGAAATTTGCTTTGGCTTCAGAATTTTCCAAAACATAGTATACTCTTCAAGTATTGTTAATATTCAATTTTTGGTTTTCCTATAAATTGGGAATACCATGTACTAGTTATAAAGTACATTCAATGTATTTCATGTGCACTTGGTTTCAACCAGTTTATTTGATCAAAGTACCATTACAAAGTGAACTTATCATTTGAGTTTCAAGTCATAACGAAGTACAAAAGTGCTTTCTTCCATGAAAAAGAGAAGCATTTTCCAGTACATTCTAACTCCATCCTGATTAAGGCACTTTTGCGTAAAAGCCCTTCTGTATATTGCTGTCACTCAGGCAATCAGTCTTGGTTATGCTGTAACATCAATGCAAATTTACAGCATTTTTCATCCAATGGTTTTGAAATCTATAAGAAATTATTTAATCCTAGCTTGGGATTCATAACACTCCAGTCTACTCCAAGTGTGTTGCCTGCACAAGAGTTTGCATACATTCAACGTTCATGAAAAAAATAGTGATGTTGACGTAGTAGGTTCATGACACCATTAAAATATTTATTTAATAATATTTAAACAGATTACATTGTAATCAGCAAATAAAGAATACACTGTTCTCCTTATAAGACTACTTACAAAATAATAAGAAGAAAAAAACAACCGCAAAAATGATAGAATGCAATTAGTGTGTAATATAGACTATGCTATAAACAGGTACAGTATAATCATGTCAAAATATGCCCAAAATGACATTAATATTTGACCCACTGTGAGTAGTGGGTGCAAAGGAAACTTGTCTTGAAAGATATGTTGCAGTCTGCATATTGGATAGGCAAAAAGACCCATACCGAAAGTTGATACTTGTCCAATCTTTAAACTCTGATGATACCACTGGTTTCTCTACACACCTCACTTCAAAAACAGCTATCTCAAAGGTTACTAAGTAATGTCAGATGAGACAGTCGTGCTGCTTCCCTGGGTCTTGTGGCTGATACTACAGCCCTTCTGGGTGTCCATCATATGTCATTGTAGCATTTCCATTGTTTTGCCTGAAACTGCTTAGTTTTTTTTACTCTCTTTAAAACAGCCTCTTTGGTAATCATTAATCTGGCATGCAAGAAATGATGAACCCTGTGAGCTCTTCAACATTGCACAATTGCTCTCCATACCTGTTTACTGGACTATTTTTGGCAAAGAATGTGGCCTGTCATTTTTGGTATGGTAGATTCACAAGGTACCTCTTACAGAATGAGTTGTTTTTTAGGTTTTCTATGGTAAAATATCCACGTTTTACAAACATATGGTAATGGTTGGGGCTCAACTGGACAATATATATTCAGCTTTCTCTTCCTTGCAGTGGGAAATACCAAGATGCCATCATGAATGCAGCATACTTTGTAGTTTTATTTCCATTTATAAAAGTGGAAAATAAAGGCATTTTCATTCTCTTGTAGAACTTTTTCATGGACCCACATTTACTTGAAAAGCTTAAATCTTTTGTATCAGGTGAAGGTCACATGAGGTTCATGCTGTATGCTTCTACTGATGCTACTCAATGCTGACTTAGAATAAGATATTGGGCTGCTAAAGAGATCCCTTTAAACACAATGTTTCTCTTTCAGTATTGATTGGATGTGACTATAGTTGCCCTCAAGCCTTGGTGCTTTCACATGGTGGGCACCACCATGCCTGAAGCATAGCCTTTTCCTTAGGTGGCAGTATTATCACCACAACTACTAGCTATTGATAAAGTTTGGCTAGCTTTAAGAAGAAGAATTTCTTTCCAGAGGTGGATCTTACTCAGGGGCAAATAAAGACAGCTGAACCAATGTTGATGAAAGAATGCAATTCCTTTAATCAAACTGCTGAAATTGAAGACATAGAAGATGTATGGATAAAGATTGACTTGCATGATAAAATATCAGTACACTAATAATTATACTTTTATCATTCTGCACTATAAATTATATGAATCACCTTTTTCTTGAATGCGTTAAACCAGTAATCAACTAATTAAATTGTGAAAGCAGTAGCAATTCACTTACTATATGTAGCCTAGGAATGTAATCAAATTTGGAGCAACCAACATATGCAAGACATATGGATGTATATATATATATATATATATATATATATATATATATCATCATCATCATCATATTCGGTTTAACATCCGTTTTACATGCTAGCATGTGTTGGACGATTTCTTAAAATTGACTTCCAAGTTATCATATCCTTATATATATATTATATATATATATTATATATATATATATAGTTTTAAAAGCAGTTTAAACAGGACACTGTCTTTAAAACTAAAATATTTGTTGAATGCTTTCTTGTTACAAACATCTGTACTTCTTTTTTATTCCATTCTTGTAGTTTGTATTAGAGATTGTTTGAGCTAATTAATTTCTTTTAACAATCCTTTTTGAGTTATTGAGATAGGTGAGATGTGTGACTTGCAGCTATTTTTAATAAGTTCTTCCATTCTTTGTGATCTTGAGTTGCACTGGCTGGAATATTCAATCTTTTGAGATCATCTTCAATGATAGACTTCCAGCTCCTTTATGGTCTGCCCAAATTTGCTTTCCTTGTCACCTCCAAGCACATACATTTGTTTATCAAAGAAGAACTTCTCTCCACATGTCCAAACCAGCATATTCATTGCATCCCAAGGCCAAACACAATGGCTTCAACTTCACTCATTGAAGAAGTACAGAATTGCCAATGTGTTCATCTTTCCTGATGTTGCACATCCACAAGAGCATAGAATTTTCATTTCTCTCCAAATGTGACATCCTCATTTCAGAGTGCCCAGCATTTAGACTGTACAATAATGTACACCTCGCAATGATTAAAAATTTCACCTCACTTTCCTAGTGATATTGCCTTGCAGATCAGCAGTGGCAACAACTACTGATTTTATAGTTGTTTAATGTTTTTCATTATTATGTATACATATATATATATATATATATATATATATATATGGAAACAACATATCTGTCTATCTATCTATCTACATATATATATATATATAATTCAATAACAAGAAAAGAGTCAACATTTAAGAAAGATAGCCATACACAAGCTGAGAAAGGGCAAAAAAACCCCAACTTACGTTAATCGTAACCCAGAGGTCTTTTTGAATGCACCCCCCCCCCAAAAAAAAAATGAAGCAATTTTTCCAATACTGAAATAATAACCAACCATTTAAAAATACAAACTTATCTTTGACATCTTACACATCAAAAGTGTTTGTAATGCTTCCATCATTTGAAATACATAGTTACTTGCAAAATGAACAATTATTTCTGGAACAGGAACCAATATTTCTCTGGCATTTAAAATCCCAAGTATTTTGAAAATAACTATTACACAACCAAGAAACATTTGAGGTTCAAATAACAAAACAAATTAAAAAGTGTGAACATTAACTCAGCTTCTTAACTGATTACATAAAAATGTGTAAATGCTTATCTGCTGATATGTGTATTTATAAAGTGGTTATCACATTCCTAGTTAATCACTAGACTGCCCAAAATACTAAATTCATATACCTAAATGTACACTAAATGATAATATATACATACATGTATACCTATGGAAATATATATATATACTCTTCAGTCCAGAACAGATGTCCCACCTAACTAGCTTTTAAAAAAATGAAATATGCCTACCAGGCCATACCTATTATGCCCCCCTAATTTATTAATCTCTGGCCTAAGAGGATGATACAACTTCAAGAAAGGAAGAGAAAAACCCCTAAACACTCGCAAAATATAGTTTTGTTCAACCTTTTTATTTACCGTCCATGCATGCCATAAAGCAAAGTTTTTTGGGTTTCAGCAAACAATACATAGGTGAACATAATTGGATGCCCACATTATTGGTTTCTTAAATAATTACATTATTTACATAATAAAAAATAGTAGCACTTCTACTCTTTTGAAAAATATGTAAGAACAGTAGTAGTTCATTTAAAAGGAGAAAGATTGTTTTGTAAAAAATGTTGTTTATGAAATCCCTCCATGTATTGCAGTCCATCCCTTTAATTCAATGATATTCAATTACTGGTTCATAAAAAAAAGCTGATAATCAAATAAGAAAAATTACTAATCCTTGCTTTCTTGTTTTGAATCTGTTTTGGCTTTCTGTCTCTTTTTTTTCTGCAATTCTTTTAAAGTATCCTTCACAGTGGTGTACTTGTGATTCTTTTTTATTATAGTTGAATAAGATTCATACAATTTACGTGTATCTTTAATATACTGGTTTGTTAAATGAAGGTGAAATCTCATTAAATCATTAAGAGCAAGTGTTGCAGGACTAAAATTTGTCAACAAATTAATGTCTGATGTCTCTATAGCATGATGCATAATTGGGGTTGGATAGGGAGGAAATACAGTATCACTATAGAATTGTGGCAATGAAATATTTTCTTTTTCGTTATCTGTGCAAGAATCAGCATCACTAGAGTACACTTTTCTCTGGTCTGATATGACAACTGTATGTTCTGAATATGTTTGATCATCTGTTTGTAAGGACACCTTTTTTCTGTGCAAACGGGGTTCTGATTTATCTGATTTTCTACTCTTTCTGTGTGACCTTTTTGAGGTTGTTGATTTAGATGAATCAGATCGCAGTGAGTTATTAACACTTGTTTTATTAGAAGTTGGTCTACTGGAACTTTTTGTCAAGTCTTCTGAAACTCTGTGTGATGATCTGCTCATACTCAGAAAACTATTTGATTGTGATAAGATAGACTCAGTTTTCTCTTCTTCTGAATGTTTAACTTCTGATATTATTTCTGTTGCAATCGAAGTTTCTTCGTCTTTATTCATAGCTTGAGAATTTTTATTTTTACGTTTATGTTTTGATTTATTGATCGCTTTCTTATCAAGGGTTGTCCTCGAAATAGCTGCTTCCGGTTCTGAGCTGTTCAGGGTATTTGCAGTGTTAATGTTAGCTTCGTGTGATTCCAACGAATTTATACTATGAAGTACATGTTGACGTCCAATACTCGTATTAGTTAGTCTACTAGTTGTCTCTGATATACATTCTGATTTTGATAAAGTATCATTTGTAGCCGCATGGTCTATGTCAAGTACAAAGTTGAAACGTTTACTTGATAACTTGTCTGTGTTTTCCGTTTGAATATGATTTTCTGCTTCAGTGTCGTCAACACTGTACTCTTCAACATCATCTTTAATCGATAAATCTGGAAGGACATGAATATTTTGAAGGGCATTGTGTCTACTGCTAGACTTTTCCGACTTTGCAAAACTTCTTCCATCCTCGCTGTCAGATAACCCTTCGATGAATTGTCGCAGATCTTCGTCACTTTCACTGTCATGATAATCACTCCGTTTTCCCTGTCCTCTGGCAAAACTTTCCTCTGGGCTACCATCGGTAATATCCATATTTTTCGTTCCCCATAAATGAGATATTCCTGTTTTATTTTTCACTTTAGAAATATATTCGTTAATTTCATCCATCTCAGCAGAGTGATCAGAATCGTACAAATTGGAGGAAGCCTGTCCGTGTGTCTTAGTACTTGAATTCTTCGATGATTCCTTAAATCCTTTATGCCACTTGGAAGCTAAATTTTTGCTAAGCGGCATTTCTGTTGAGGCAAATACTTATTTTCGCCAACTTCTAACGCGTATGAGCGGCTATATTACATAAGCACGATTTGAGATAACAACCAACGATTTACTAACAAACTGGAGTCCATATTTATCAAACCTCAGTTTGAAACTTACAGCTGGACACACCGGTTGCCCATGGCTCCCATCACAGAGGTTTTGCCCTTTTGGACTTTTTCTTTCTGTTTTTGTTTCCCTGGGGAACAAACACAGAAATAATAGAACAAGTCGAAAAAAAAGTACCACCAAAGCTAGGAAATAGAAATCTACAAACAAATGCAACAAAGCCAACAATGTTATTTTATTAATTTTGCAATATATTTCGAAGTTAATACTTCATCTTCAGGCTACAAGGTAAAAATACAAAAACAGTAAAACTACAGAATACAATATTTCCTATCTCATGTCAACATCTCTCTGCTGTATACACAGCTCTAATGAAATCTAACACAGTGAATTCAAATCTTCAATCTTTTTGAATAAACTATGATAATTGAGAAACCTCCCTTGAGGGACCTTGTTGATAAGTTATATTTTTATGTAATTTTTATAAAAATTTAACTTGTCAACAAGACAACACTTTCAATTTTGAGAACCTTGTTTCTTAGTTTTAATCACTGTTCAGATGTACAAGTAAAAAAAATTATTAGTCAGGGTTATATATTCTCTTTACAGTTTAAGGCTATATGCCTAATTATTAATCAACAATAGCTTTTTTCGATGGAGACAAGAAAAGATAAGTTCGTTCCTTTTGTTTAAGGTTGTTAATTGTAAATAACGAAAAAAATATTTTGAGGCAGAGGTTGCATCTTTTGTTTCTACCATTAAAAGAATTTAGCTTGTTGAAAGAATCCGCCAAGAGGTTATTGGGTAATATTTCCGTCTTTTCATGTCCAGATGTGTTTACTGAACACATTATCACTTCTTTACGCCTCTCAGGCGTTTAAAGGGAATAACTTAATGACATCAAATGCCGAGAAAGGAACCAAATATCTGAGAGTCTTAGAAAGTGATAAAATTATAAAAAAATCGAAGGAGAAAATTAGTTTATTTAGAAATTAAGAATATCTTCGCCAGGTAAACAATGTACTGGAAACCAAGTTTAACAGCAGGAATCTGATAAAAGGGTTTAACACCTGGGCAGTATTGCTAATGAGACATTCTGCACCCTTCCTGGGTTGGACAGTAGATGAGTTAAAAGCAATGAAACTGGAGAGCCAGAAAACTTCTGACAATGCACAAAGTCCTCCAACCAAAGAATGAGGTTGACAGACTAAATGTTAGAAGAAAGGACGGCGGAAGGGGTCTTATCTCAATCCGAGAGTGTGTTGAGCATTCAGTGCTCGGTTCGAGAAAGTATGTCGAAACAAGTAATGAAAGCCTGATAATTGAAAGAATAATAATTAAACGATTGATATGAAGAATCTGAGGAATCTGTTGATGACCTTAAAAAATACAGAACAGAAGAAAGAAAAGAAGAGGTGGAAAGAGAAATCAACACATAGACAGTTCATAAGGCAAACGAAGAATATAGCACATGATATGTCATCGGCATGCCTCAGAAGTGGAACAGTGAAAAGAGAAACTGAGTTTCTCTTAACCACTGCACAAAAGCAAAGTATTCCATAAATTGAGAATAGGTAAAACCCAGGAAAATAGTCTCTATCGTATGTGTGGACAGAAAAGAAACGGCGATGCATATCACAAAACTGTTTGTGTTCACACCTCGAGGGAGCTGAAGATTGGAGGGTGCAAGAGAGATCTGCTGCATCTACTAGCTCTTTGATGTGCAACATAGAGCAAGAAAAAGAGAGTGAAATCTTGGTAAACGTTGCAATAGCAATAAAGCTAGTGATCTGGTATGGTGGAGGCGAAAGGATGGGATGGGTGGTAGTGCACAGTCATCCAGTGACCACCTCATGATAACTAAATGTAATGGAAGATCTTTAAGCCGGCACGGAAGGATAGTTGGTGTCATTCAGGAAATTGTTTTCACGAAGGTAGGCATTCTGCTATTATCAGAAACATTTTGGAAGAAAGAAGGTGATTTTACCACAGAAATACCAACGCTTCAATGAAAACCTTTTTGTGTAATATACTTATGTTGGATGAAAAACAAAAAGAGTGTCAGCTGCGTGTTGACTGAAAAAAATGCTAGATACCAGATGTACTGTGATGCATATTCCCATAGAATACTATATTCAAAGCTGAAGGGAAGAAAACATGACACCATTATCATATATACCTATGCTCCAACAGCAGATGCAGAAGAAGATATTGATCAGTCCTACAAACAGCTAATAGAGGTGGTCCAGACCAACTTGTTTAGAAACAAATTGACAAGTCTTCCTCCAACTACGGGTGTCAGAAAGTGCACTGTTGTAAATAAAAACAGCATTTTATGACATAATACGGCTCGCTCATGACATTGCTGACATGCATAGCAAAGTTTCCCGTCGGTTTTAAGCTTTGTACACCCACAACACGGCTTTGTTGGTTTACGTTCCTTTTTAGTAGGAGGCAAAGCAATGGTTTAATAAAAATTTGCCGCACATGTACGACGAATGTCAGTAGGAAGGAGTCCAACAAGCTCCTGCGATAACGCCTGCCTAAAATCTTACATGCTTTTCTTTCACTCTTCCTCTCTGGACCTGTTGCACAAACAAAAGTACCCACAAGATACAGGTAGAGCATGTGAACACCAACTTTTTGTACCAGTGTATGGTCTTTCTCAGAGTTGAATGGTAGGAAAGAATTTGGTTTGTGTGATCGATCCCTGGCATAGGCTTATTTTCATCTCGAATTGAGTTAGATTTTTGTTTGACGTCACGTTGACGATTTTTCACAGGGACCTTTATTGATTTAGTGTGCTTATTACTAATAGTGTACAAATGTAGAAACAACAAAGCCATCACTTCTCTGCAAACAATTTCACCTTTTTTCAACTTTGCTTTTTTTATTTCATGACGGTTATGTCTTCTGTTTGGTCTCAAAGTATCTGAAACCGCTGAAAAGTACTTTGCAATTGAAACATAATTTTTATTCTCATCATGTCTTCTAATTCCAATTAATTTCTCGGCTGAACTAAGTCACAATAAAGAGCACATATTTCTTGGCACAAAAATCATGAGATAAATGAAAAAATATTGCACCGGATTGTCGATTTGTCAAATTCGTCAGTTAGTTCGGTAAATTCTTTTCATCTGTAGCAGCAAATTTAAAAAGTAAAGTTTTACCTCCTTTAGATTTTGTTTGAGGGACACAGAAAGAACCTGCTATCGGGTTAAAAACTGCTTTTACTTTCTCTTATGTCTCCAGAATATTTGTTGATAAACAGTTAAAGAACTTCAAAAGGAAAAAGACCGCAGGCATTGATGATATTCCATCAAGTATATTAAAGGATACTGCTTCTGCGCTTTCCAAACCACTAGCATTCATCATCAATTGATCGTTACAGACCAATTCAATATCGACAGAATGGAAGATTGCCAAAGTTGTACCTTTATATAAAGGAGGTACTATAAACGATATGACAAACTATCGCCCTATCTCGATACTGCCAGTATTGTCGAAAATTCTAGAGAGAGCAGTTCACCATCAAATTGTCGATTACTGTTTGAGATGAGGTGCTACAAAAGAATGATACGCTTAAGGTAAAGAAGGAGTCGGTAAACAATAAAGAAGTATTAAAATAAACGATACTGATAACGAAAAAGACCTGGTAACTGACTGGGTGCAAAGAAAACTTAGAAATACTGGTCATAAAATGCAACGGCCTTATTTATACATTCTTACTTATTTAATCTTCTTTGCATTGAGGAACGTATAACAGCTCAAACGAATCCCGCCAATGCTCTAAATTCTTAGCTCGTTTCAACCCATGTCTACACTTGGGCTCTTACCCATCCCTTTCTCCACATGTCTGTTTCTGCCTATTTCCTTCAGATCTCTTTTGGTCACCGTGTTCCTGTCTTTCTTACAGGCGCCCAAAGCAAGGCACTCTTGGAGATTGCCTTTTCTTTCTAGGAAAGGACGCGGTCTATCCAATGCCGTCATCGGCGTCTGACCTGAACTGAAAGAGGGATTGTGCCAGTCCTTTGCCAGAGGTTCTGATGTTGGGCCAAAAGATCCGAAGGGTTCTGCAAAGATGTCTAGTCTGGAAGACATTTAGCTTGTTGGAGATGATCTGGATCACCTTCTTGAGCCGTAAAGTAGAACATTAAGATAGATACTGAGCTTGGTTTTGTGGCTGAACATGGTTGAGTTTCAGACTCAATGCTACAAAAGCTTTCCTTTCCTTCGAGATTCTGGCCGCAAAATCCTTTCGTGAATTTCTATAAACTGCTATCTCGCTAGCAAGGTACACATACGTATCAACTCTTCTACTGTCGCTAGTGATGGTGACCGGTCAATCTATCTCTGCATTCACTTGGTCTTCTTGGCATTAATGATTAGGCCAGTTTCTTTTCCTAAAAAAACAAGATTGGTGGGGTTTGTTTGTATGTCTCGATGCCTTTGTGTCAGAAGTACTATATCATCTGCAAAATCGAGATCATCCAGTATTTTGGAGAATAGTGCCCACTTTAGTCCTCGACTTGCATTCTTGGTAGTTTCTTTCATCAGCCAGTCGATGTAGAGCAAAGAAAGAAAAGGGGATAAAAGACTTTGCTTGGCTCCTGTCTCTATCTTTTAGCTCTTTGTGAGTTCCTTTCCACATAAAATTCTGGCACATAAGTCTGAGTACAGCATTTTGACGATGAAAGAAATTTTGTCAGGGATTTCATAGTGCGATACATCTTCCACAGCGTTGGTCTGTGTGCAGTGTCAAAGGATTTTGCAAAGTCAATACAGTTTACCTAAACTTTGATGTTCTATTCATGACCCTATTTGACGATCTGTGTAAAGGTATCATCCTTACGAGATCTCCCTTTCCAGGAACCTGCCTGGTTTAGTCTCAATTTGTAATTTGTGGATTTTGTGATTTTGTTATTATATTCAGGACTACTTTACTTAGGATCTTGCTGGTCACTGGCAGAAACACTATCTCCCTCATGTTGTCTGTCTTGGAGGGTGTCTGTGTCGACGGTACGCGTGGTCTCTGCTGGCTGAATGTTGACTTCTAACTTTTGGTCATCTAGGTTTAGGACCTGTTCGAAATGTTCATTTCAGCATTTTGACCTTCCTTTTTATCCTGTGATGATCTCATCCTCTTCATCTTTTTTATTGGAGGGTCCAAATACTTGAATCCGCTTGTCAGTCCTTTGATAATTTTGTAAAAGGTTACCTTGGTTCTATTTTAATTCTGCTACTTTACCCTCAGTCAAGTTGTCAATATAGGCCTGTTTATCAGACCTTGATTTCACTTTGCTCTCCTTGTGCAAGACAGGATATGCGAACTAGAGTCGGTGTCTCACTGGCTTTTACTTTGCCTCGTCTGAATATTTCGTGGCGTCTTTCCGTTCATCAAACTTCTACCCAGTCTTCCAGGATCACTACTCTATTCCAACACTTTACTCTTAGCACCTTCTCTTCATCTTTCATTATACGTTGCTTAAATGAATCAATGGTTATTTCTTGCTGGCCATTCAGCAGCATGTTTCTGTTTTTCAGCTTTAACTGTAGGCGTCTTTTCATTTCTTGATTTTTTAGCCTATCAACATCTAAGTGGAGGTGCCTCTGTATGGCTTTCTTGCTTTTTCAAGCCTCAGCTTTATTATTGCTACGGACAGTGTATGATCAGTATTTACAACAGCCCTTTCATACCCCTCACATCGTCCAGGCTTTTATCTCCTGTTGATAAAAATGTTATCAATCTGGTTCTTCATTTGACTATCAGATGAATTCCAGGTTCACTTGTGCATATCTTTTTGCTGGAAAACAGTGCTACCAGTAATAACGTTGCTGTTTCTTGTATTTCTGTATCTCTTATTTTTTTACATGAAAGGATTTTTACCCCACTGCACACCGTCCTTCTTTCTTATCCTGGCTTAGAACTTGCCAAGGCAGAGTTGGTTGGGACTTGTCAGGAGTAATTCTTCAGGAACCTTTAGAAGGAGGAGGGGACCGTTGAAGATCAAGACCGGATTGGATAATGAGTGTTATGTATCGAGTGGGATCAGTGGGTATGGAGAAACGAAGAGAATGACAACGGACAGAGAAAAATGGCAGATTGATGATGGCCAAGCTTCGTATCGAAGAAAGGACATGGTTGTGATAATAATACTGCTGATGATTATGATTATGATGATACCCTGAAAAGCTTTATTTCGACATTAAAAAGATGATGCTTTGTATTAGAGTACTTTTTCATCGATAATTTTAGATCTTGTTGGATAATGGATGTAGCACATACTCAAGAAGAAACCTAACTGTCAGTTGGGGCAAACATTCTCCTACCGTTTAACGTCCAAGATTTTCTAGACCGGACATTAGAACTTTACTACTGTTAGGAAATATTGACCTTGCACTGTGGTCAAGGAAGCAAGAGAAAACCATAAAAAGAGAAAACCATAGTGGCATGCGTTGCAAGTAAAAACAAACAAGTATTCTTGAGTGGTGAAACAGAACACTTAAAGAGTTGTTTGATTTTCATTACATTTTATATTTAATTCAGAATTTGTATTTCCAGAAGCTGAGTTCAGGCGGTAGTCGAATGTTGGCAATTTTACTGAGCATCATGACATCTTTGTTAATTGCAGTTATGATTTTAAATTTTTTTTAGATCGATCTTAAAAATGGGAAGGAAGAATTCCATACACAATATAAGAGAATATTTGAGGGTCTGACAATAGAGACTAAAAAAAAGCAACACTGAATTCAAGCAGTCTATGCAAGAATGTATACTGGGTACTTGCAGGGAAATTAAGAAAAAAAGAAGAGAAATTCAAAGCAATAACCAAAGACTGCTAAACCAAAATAAAAGGACTGCGTCACTGACAGGATTCATTGCACGCTACCCTTTTCAGATAAAAAACTGAAGGCTTGAAAACTCAACTCCATCGATGTTTACCTTTGTAGACTTTCCCTTTAAACGTACGTATTACAATATTCCTTGCCTAAAAATAACAAGTAAACCAACGTCACTAGTTTTTCTTGAAAGTGGCGCTCAAAAATACCAAGGTGGCAGACAGGTTATTTCAACTGACAAATATATGATATGATACAGGAAAGGTGTCTTCAAGGCGCTTACCATTTTCTTTCCTGAAGCAAACCAATGATAGAAGGCATAGACTTTTGCAGGCCAAGGAGATGACCTTTTTTTGCTACCTTTTTGTCAGAAGGCATTTGACCAATTTGTAAAAGCTACTACCATTTTGGTACTGTAAAAGCTGCAAAAATTTGCTCCGAAAGATCAAATTTTTCATTGAGATTTAAAGTTGCAATGAAATGTGACGATTGAGAGGAGAAGATTTTTACAAAGACGCAGATTTTTTGCTCGAAGGAAATGTTTTACAAAATCCGACCCCAGCAGTTGGTCTTGATAAATTGTTTTGATTCAATCTTAGAAATTGTGAAAGATCAGGATGACCAATGTCCTATTTCGGATTGGGTCTTTTAAGAAGCAGAACTTAAGCAAGGGGTCTTTTCCTTAAGTAAATGAATAACGTGCAAAAGAAGAGCGTTTCTAGATTTGCCTGTCAGTAAAATTAGTTTATAGGTTAATTAGACAAAACACCCAGCAGATAAAAAAATTAGCGATAAGTTGATAGGGAAAACAGGAGTAAAAACTTGAGGTTCAGTGACTTGGAGACTGTCGTTGTAGGTAAAGCAATGCAAAAACAAACACATAATTGGAAACTGTCGTTGTAGGTAAAGCAATGCAAAAACAAACACATAATTGGAAACTGTCGTTGTAGGTAAAGCAATGCAAAAACAAACACATAATTGGAAACTGTCGTTGTAGGTAAAGCAATGCAAAAACAAACACATAATTGGAAACTGTCGTTGTAGGTAAAGCAATGCAAAAACAAACACATAATTGGAAACTGTCGTTGTAGGTAAAGCAATGCAAAAACAAACACATAATTGGAAACTGTCGTTGTAGGTAAAGCAATGCAAAAACAAACACATAATTGGAAACTGTCGTTGTAGGTAAAGCAATGCAAAAACAAACACATAATTGGAAACTGTCGTTGTAGGTAAAGCAATGCAAAAACAAACACATAATTGGAAACTGTCGTTGTAGGTAAAGCAATGCAAAAACAAACACATAATTGGAAACTGTCGTTGTAGGTAAAGCAATGCAAAAACAAACACATAATTGGAAACTGTCGTTGTAGGTAAAGCAATGCAAAAACAAACACATAATTGGAAACTGTCGTTGTAGGTAAAGCAATGCAAAAACAAACACATAATTGGAAACTGTCGTTGTAGGTAAAGCAATGCAAAAACAAACACATAATTGGAAACTGTCGTTGTAGGTAAAGCAATGCAAAAACAAACACATAATTGGAAACTGTCGTTGTAGGTAAAGCAATGCAAAAACAAACACATAATTGGAAACTGTCGTTGTAGGTAAAGCAATGCAAAAACAAACACATAATTGGAAACTGTCGTTGTAGGTAAACCAATGCAAAAACAAACACATAATTGGAAACTGTCGTTGTAGGTAAACCAATGCAAAAACAAACACATAATTGGAAACTGTCGTTGTAGGTAAACCAATGCAAAAACAAACACATAATTGGAAACTGTCGTTGTAGGTAAACTAATGCAAAAACAAACACATAATCAGTGTATAAACAATGCCAATTTTCAAAATTTTATTACAGTTTTCAAAATTGTACATACTTGACCTTAATACCGTGTTAAAAAACAAGTTGCAGTGGTGTACACTTTGGTATATATTGTGATATTTACTTGTATAACAATGAGATATTTTCAAAGCTTGATTAACTGGCTACTTCAAAACATTTGACTAAATAACATCCAAATGAAAGTAATATACACCAGTTGAAAAATCTAATCTAAAGAACTAAATTTATGTACAACAGATATCCCCTTTTAGGTAATTAATGGTACTAAATTTTACTGTGCTTCTTAGTGCTTTCAATAAATGTTTCAGGGGTAATCATTTCATTAAACAGAATCTTTACCAAGATTATAAGTAGAATACCTTCTCTTTAATTTATGTTTACATTACATAAATGAGTTTTACAATATAAATATTACTCAGCTCAATATAGATGTTTTTATGGCGGGAGGTATTTGTTTAGAATCTGTGGGCATAGAGTGGGGGGGGGGGGTAAAGTTTGAAGATTGGCAAAATTTTCAATTTCCCCAACAAGTTACCATGTCAAAATAACGTCATCCCGCTTGCCCAAAGTTGATAAAGTGGAAAAATACTTTTGTCTCTCATGGTGTTGCATCTCATTGTGGATAAATTATCTTCATGTGCGCTTCATATTTTGAATGCAAAATGCACTCTGAAAACTATATTTAAGGGAGACTTTGTAGTAAAGTAACCAACGTTATGAATGTAAAAACAACAAGCTATTAATTCTTTGCTTTTACTAAAAATTGAATAGAGTTGACATTTCCATAAATTTTGTAACTACAGACGCAGGTGGACCATATGCCAGTCCTGCCCACACTCTCATTCTTTTTTTTCCATCAGGTAACAATTTACAGTCCACTACTTTGGTTTATGCTCCTCTAATTTCCATATATACATTACTTATTTGATATTACAATTATTTTGTCAGCCTTAATGAGTAGCCTACTTAAGTAAATTTCGTTTTCGTGACATTAGATCTTTCTTAAAAAATTTCTGCTGTATTTTCGTAAGTAAATTTTGCATAGCAATTGCTGATAAAAATATACCCCAATGGAAGTATTTTTAAGGCCTTAAAGTACTAACATTTGTGTCTCTGACCAAATTGAACAGGATGTTTACAATACCTAAAGGCATCCGTTTCTTAGTAACTTTCTGCTATCACATGACTTTGCGTAATTTCTTATGGTATAATGCAATCAAGATGTGATATTTAATAATTCTTATAAAGAGTTCGGTGTATATACGGTGTTATTGTCACAAACATTAGCGTTAACATAAAACAATTGCCTTCTTTTAGTAACATGCTGTGTTTTCAAATGAGCATCAAGAAACAGAATAGCATTACTGCCGAACCCAAAAAGGGTAAAACAGAAACCATTGGAGAAGGGTCAGTGCCCGCAGGAGAAAGCTTGTCACGAGGGCATACAAACAACAACAAAAATCTCAACAACATAACCATACTTTCCTGCCATTCTTTGTGGTGAAAACAACAGCAAGATTTGATCATTTATATTGGTGCTAGGTAAACCCTTACTTCTATGTAAATATTACAGTATTACCAATATTGATAATTTACACATGGTAGTTCTATAAAAAAAACACCAACAACACAGTCATTTGAGAAACACGCTCTATTTTGACAGCAATTTCATGGCCAAACTGCACCATCCAATAAAACCCCAAGCCTCTTACAGAATTTAAGCAACGTTATAAGTTATAAATATAGAAATAGTTTTGAAAAAATAACATTTTACCCAGCTACCCCTGCATATAGGCTTTTCTACCTTTAGCAAGGAGTTAAAGCTGCAAAAATTTCTAACTATAAAGTTAAAGCTCCTTTAGGGAGTAGAAACATTTTTGTAGAATGAGAGCTACTTGAGGTTAGCTCCATTCTTCACAGCTATAATTTTTTATTTGGTAACGGATCTGGTGGTCTTGCTGGAAGAAAAGGTGTCTCTTAGCTGCTACTTTCTTCGTGGAAGTAAAAAAAAGCATGTTTTAATTCTGTCTTGTAATAATAATAATAATAATAATAATAATAATAATAATAATAATAATAATTATTATTATTATTATTATTATTTTCATTTCTTTTGCTACTGTAAGTATCACGACCTTGGAATTTTGTTAAGAAGTGAAGCGCACGAGCCTCTGAATATAGTTCGTTAAAATATGGGATAGCTGGGTAGCATTCAAATAATAAAAGTTATGAATGGGTTTTATCTGTTACGATTTTTCAGTCTGATCTCAATAGTTTGTCATGTTTCAAAGCATGACAGGGTTCCAGAGAGCAATCTCAAAATTTGAAAGTTTCTTCATTGGAGTGGGCCTTCATTCCTTGCAACACTTTGACATTGAAGTGTCGGTGGGGTTACTAAAATGGCTGAGGTACCTAACCTTTGTCAATTTCTGCTTTCAGTATTCCCTTCTTACTAGGGGTTGCCACTATGGACGATGCACCTTTATTGTACCTGTATTCTCTTTTTGTCACGGCCACATCCCTCATATTCTCCTTTATCGTATTCATCAACCTCTTCTTTGACATTTTTTCTTCCTTTTTCCTGGAAACATTCTCTCCAACACACTTTTTTGCACAACATTTTTTATCTCTTTTTATAATATAGCCAAACCATTTTACTTTAGCCTTTCTTACCTTCATTTGCAGGGTTGATTAATCCTTACTAAACTAACAAATGTGCATGTCAATAAAAGAGAAAAGCACACCACAGTTTTACATAGCAGAACGTGAATTTGAAAAATCAGTTAAATTAATTAGTTCTTTACATATTAAGGCAGATATTTACAATAAATGTTACATCAACAGTGAAACTTTAAATAATTGGGCGTTGCAAATGTCCTGTTCCAGGTACCCGGGAAGAGAAAATTAATTATTGTAAATAATTATTTGACGTAAGTAGTGATCTATGACCATGCTAATGGGTGATCTCTCCTATCGAAAACGTTAATAACGGAGAAAGGACAGAAAATCATGAATTCATTTGTAGGTACCACGGGGACGTGCTAAAACGATGCTTCATTCTATAGTTCAATACTATTTAATTAATTACTTTTGAAGTAAAGATGATCCATGCCTAGGAAGTGTAACAGAAGTTATTTTAACTTCGGTTTTAGATTTACGTATTTCGCGTTCTTTGCTAAGCAAGCAGGTTGGTCATAGTCAAACTGATTTTAGTTTTAACCGTCCGTGTATATTCAAAAGGATTTTCATTCTTTCATTATCACCAAAATTTATTTCTCCGAGAATATGATTCTAACCCTAAAAATGTCACTAATTTACTTCAAATTTTTTCGGCAAGATTTTCTTTTTTTTTAATGCTAAAATGAACTAATGATCAAGAATGACGATATCTTTGTGGTTACAACGCCAAATTATAATAGTCAACGATTGCAACTACACTCTAGTGAATGCAGAAATTAAGATCATGGCAAGAACATTCTTGACAAATGAGAAAGCATTTCCCACCTTGATAAATGTAAGTGTGCCCTTATTAAGAGGCAAAAAGAATGCAAGATTACCCCATTTCTTCTTCTTGTGTTTTTGCTTCAGGGTCAGACTCTACCATAAGAATACCATTTTTGACCGGCTTTCGTCGGCTTATTGTATGTTCTTCGTGTATACCTTGCAGCAAAGGAAGGCCTTTGGTTTCTGGTAAAAACAGTGTGAGGACACCTGCTACTAATGACGACGCTCCGAAAACAAGGAAGGATGCAAGAAGTGATGTTTTGTCCTTGATGTAGAGAAAAAGAGCAATTATTATTAAGGGCGAGTTAAAGCGATTGACGGTAATAATGATGGATAAGGTGTTACGAAAGAGCTACGGCAGGCGGGCAGGCGGAGGAATAGGACAGGAGGATATAGATGTGTAGATGTCTACATGTCTACTTGTCTAGACATCCAGACATCTAGACATCTAGACATCTAGACGTCTAGACATCTAGACATCTAGACATCTAGACATCTATACATCCCGACATCTAGACATCTAAACATCTATACATCTACACATCTAGACATCTAGACATCTAGACATCTGGACATCTACACATCTATACATCTATACATCTAGACATCTTGACATCTAGACATCTGGACATTCAGGCATCTAAACATCTCTAGGTCTATCTATCTATCCATCCGTACATGTAAAAAGTCTATGAATGTATCCATCATACATCTATTAATCTATCCATCTATCCATCTCCCAATCTATACATCTATACAACTATCAATTTATACATCCATATTTCTATCCATCTACACATCTATATATCTATCCGTTTACGTACTTATACCTCTTTACATCTATAATTCTTTTCATCTGGACATCTAGACATCTAGACATCTACACCTCATTACCTCTATCCATCGATCTATCTATAAATCTATTCATCTATACATCTATATATCTATCTGCTCCATGCACCTATACCTCTATACATCTATATTTCTCTAAATCTAGACATCTTAATATCTAGACATCTAGATATCTAGACATCTAGACCTTTAGACATCTAGACATCTATAAATCTATAAATCTAGACATCTAAACATCAAGACCTCTAGACATCTAGACATCTATACCTCTATCAATCTAGACATCCAGACATCCATATATCTAGACATCTAGACATACAGAAATCTATACATCTATACATCTATACATCTATACATCTATACATCTATACATCTATAATTCTATATATCTGGACATCTAGACCTCTAGACATCTAGACATCTAGACATCTAGACTTGACTAGGTCTATCCATCCATCCATCTATACATCTGTAGGACTATCCATCTATCCATCTGTACATCTATCAATGTGTCCATCTATACATCTATAGATCTATATATTTATCCATCTATACATCTATACATTTATACATATATCCGTCCATGCACCTATACATGTATAAATCTATACATCTA
>RDPX01000047.1:59094-75781 GCA_003991215.1 Morbakka virulenta | reverse complement strand
GAAAACAGCTCCAGAGCCTAAGGGAAAAAGCAAGAGAGAAGAAGAACTGGAAACGTTTCAACGAAGGTCTGATTGCATCTATGGGATGTCCTCGACTACCAAAGAAGCAGAACACAGAGGATAAGTAAGTAAGTAAGTGGTTTCATTTTTTGTTGAACTGGAATATCAATGCCACCCTTTAATGCCTCGACATTAAAGGGTGACTCTTCTGCTTTCAACGTTTGTCATTAAATCAACCAACAACACAACTTTTGTTTCCAACTGTGTCATTGTTTTCCTTGTTTCACTGTTTAGTACGCCTTCATTATTGGGAAACTTGTTGGATCGTTATCTTTGACCATGCTAACAATTTCTGCGAGCTCTTCATGACTTGTGACATGGTTTGTGACATGTTTACAGTTGTTCAGGTGGTAGGGTAACCCATTTGATTAGCCTTTGTTTTCTGAGTGGCACTTAAAAAAATCACTCGTTTTCCAGTAGCAATTAGACTGTCACAAAATAGATGAACTGTGCAGATTTTCACACACTTGCTGGGGGTTGTGTGCAATATACAGAGTATGCGCCATTTTGGACCAGAGAACGTAAATTCCTCTCATTGCTTTCTTTATGTAGCCAGCAGCAATAAACAGTCGAACATGAACAATATTTATATCCTTAAGCCGGATACTATAGTAAAGGAATCTGGTTCTTGTTGTGTTGTTATTTTGTGGCAGAACAGTGCAATTAAGTAGAGAAACAATTCTACATTCATCACATAGTCCTATTACAACGACAGTTACATAACGACCACAACTGTCTGTTGTCTCATCAACAAAAGCCCATGCGAACATACCATGTTGAGCTGTTTTCATTCACTTATCTTAAAATGATACATGTGTCAATATAATTTATAAGTAGTATAGACTCGGCTGGGGTACTAGTTGATGTATACTTGCTCAAAACGTTACTGAGAGCTTTGTTTGAATTTTAATATTGTAGAATTTCGGCAGTTTGTGAAAACCTTCTCAAATATTGGTGACAGCTGAACGCTCAAGCAATGTTTGTTTCACTGCTATAGCACCACTATTTTTAGCTTTTTGTATATAGAATGCTGAAATTAAATGTTACATTACCTGCGACCAATGAGTTTATCCAATAACTGCATTTCAATATTTGCAGGGTAATATCATTTTAACCAACATAAAAAATCGGAGCAATATTTCCTTACTGTAGTGATCGTTAGTGGCTTCGTTTGAATCATTAGAAAAAACATTATCAAATTAGTTTACAGCTTCATAACATAAGCTAACACCCTCAACCAACTGCTAAGTAATCTCCAAAATTCTGCAATAAACTGTGTCACGTAAAATTTTTGAATCGCTGATACTGCATGCGTAACATTCGGTTTTTCATCTGGTTGGAATATCAAATGTAAATTATGCAACAAAAAGAAAAAGACTTGGCATGTCTTAAAATATGTTGTATCTTATTGTTACTTCTTCAGTCAACTTAAATACGAAGGAAATTAGAAATGAAAACGACTTATATATTCAAACACGGGGAAAACGAAACTGTCGAAGGAATACTTGGAAAGTACAGATCAACAAACAATTAAATGTCAACAACAATAACAACCAGTATTTTGTTTTGAAAATAAGCAACTTAAAGTAACAAAATAGAAACAAATGAAGCAATAATTAGTATAGATGAATAAATTGAAATAACAACAAATGACAATGATAGGGATAATATAAGGATTATAACAGGTAAGTAACAAGTTGAAACTCATAATTTAAAAAAGTAAAATAAGTTCGACCATATTTCACTTAGACTAGAATTTATTCCATCATAAGCAAACGACCAAAAACGGAAAATCCATTTATTTTCGTGTTATTAACCCACAGCAATATCCCTAAACAAATTTTCGTGCAGAAAATATATTTGAAAATTATTTTGGAAGTTCCAAGAATGCTCACAAAGATGATGAACCAATTCATATGTTAAGTTGCGAGTTCGAATTTCGGGCCGATGAGTGTTCAAATATTGGTAAAGTTTGAGGGTAGTGAAACCTACATAAAGTTGCTTGTGCTCGGTACATTCAGCAGCACATACCACATTAAAAGTCAAACATTCACTCCCCCTCCCAATTACATAACAGGGTTTTTCATTAACTTTGTTCTACATGCTGTCAATCTGACCCATGCAACGACATGTCTGATAAGAAGAGTGATTACAAGGCAAAGAGTTTCTCCATTTGGTGGTTTGACAAAGTCAAATTGAAAAAGGATATTTTAAAAATTTTTGCACCATGTGTTCAGGAAAATAATTTTGAAAAGTAATTATGATGTTATGATTAGTGACCATTATGATTGAAAATTTATTTTTTAACTCCCTTTATACCTTTTTACTTTCTTACAGAAAAATAAAAAACTTTCAGACCACTTGGGTTGCATTTCGTAGCAAACATAACCGAAGATTTGACATTATATATAAGTATATATATACATATGTATATATATATATGTATATATATAATATGCTCTTTAACTTTTGTGTTGTTGAGTACTAAGGAGATTTTTTATGTTGTCCGTAGCAACAATGCGACAAGGACTGCTCTTGTAGTGGATTGAGCACTCTGGACCATCACGAATTCTCTATGGCCTATAATTTAGATCCAATCGACGATGCAGTGAAAGTCTTTACCTCAGTCATTTTAGACACAACAGCAAAATCAGTCGAACAATACATTAGAAATCAAGTTGCAGAGACTCAAACTTGCGTATGTGCTAATTTTTTTCGAGGTGTCTATTTACCCGTCTGACAGCTAAACCTATTCTACCGTCTTTTACCCTAAGTAAAATTTGATTGGTCGATCTGTTTAAGNATTACATAACAGGGTTTTTCATTAACTTTGTTCTACATGCTGTCAATCTGACCCATGCAACGACATGTCTGATAAGAAGAGTGATTACAAGGCAAAGAGTTTCTCCATTTGGTGGTTTTGACAAAGTCAAATTGAAAAAGGATATTTTAAAAATTTTTGCACCATGTGTTCAGGAAAATAATTTTGAAAAGTAATTATGATGTTATGATTAGTGACCATTATGATTGAAAATTTATTTTTTAACTCCCTTTATACCTTTTTACTTTCTTACAGAAAAATAAAAAACTTTCAGACCACTTGGGTTGCATTTCGTAGCAAACATAACCGAAGATTTGACATTATATATAAGTATATATATACATATGTATATATATATATGTATATATATAATATGCTCTTTAACTTTTGTGTTGTTGAGTACTAAGGAGATTTTTTATGTTGTCCGTAGCAACAATGCGACAAGGACTGCTCTTGTAGTGGATTGAGCACTCTGGACCATCACGAATTCTCTATGGCCTATAATTTAGATCCAATCGACGATGCAGTGAAAGTCTTTACCTCAGTCATTTTAGACACAACAGCAAAATCAGTCGAACAATACATTAGAAATCAAGTTGCAGAGACTCAAACTTGCGTATGTGCTAATTTTTTTCGAGGTGTCTATTTACCCGTCTGACAGCTAAACCTATTCTACCGTCTTTTACCCGAAGTAAAATTTGATTGGTCGATCTGTTTAAGCCACGTGACGCGGTTCTGTTCAAGCCACAACGTTAGGGGTAGGGTAAGGGTTAGGAACAATACGAGCAATAGAGTTTCCAGTCACTGACAGTAGAGTAGGATTCGACATCTCCAGCAGTCTGAAGGTTAAATAGCAACTGCCAATTTTTTTTCAGATTGCACGATATCACTTTGAAAATTTCCGAAACAGGAAACCTTTGAGATACTACAGCCTTGTGTGAATGATTTCGATTTAACTTGTATGTAAACTTGTGGAGATTTTAGAAAAGTGAAAAATAAGTTTACACCAAGCCTAATTCAAACCAGTACTGTTGGCTATCATTGCCGTATGCCCCACCATCTAAAATATCCGCACCTATTTTTCATCAGATCACTTCTGCAGCCATATCTTTCACTTAAGTACGCTGTTCTTTACCCAAATCCCTATTGTTGAATATGACATTCCAATCATGAATATAGGGCTGAGCTTCCAACAGAAAAACGACTCCCATTCCAAGGTCAATTCAACTGACCTTAAGGTACATGGAGGGCAAAGAAGTTGTGAAAATAATATGATATAGGTGGATAGGAGTTGGAACTATGGAAAATTGAAAAATATGTTTACACCTTACTGGATCCACTTCGGTACAAACATATTATATGTAAACATGATGCCAATGAAAATATTTTTAACGCATACAAAGAACAATATGAAGATGATCTGAAAAAGCCCTGTTATGACAGAAATTAAACTACAAGCCGAAAACAGCCAGAAGGACAAAAAGCCGGCAAAAAACCATTATTTGGTTCTATTCACCATTTAGTACAGCATTAACAAAAAAATGTATGTAATAAATTCCTGAAATTAGATATGTATACGTAAGTATTATGTATGCATGTATCTATGTATGTATGCATGTATGTATGTATGTATCTATGTATGTATGCACGTATGTATGTATGTGTGTATATATGTATGTATGTACGTATTTATATAGCTCTGGTGTGAAGTGACCCTCCTCCATCCATTGGGTGCATACATGTCTGATGGAGAATGGTCTGCTGATATGTGGAGTCACAGTGAATACCAAAGAAGCAGTAGAAAGCACCTGTTAATGTTACTTAGCAGTGTACCAACGAAAAAAAACCACTATGACTTTTAAAAATAAAAAGATGGGGATTTGCTGTCATAATGACAAAAACCCATCTAGGAGAGTGAAACTCCGACGTCAAAAAAATGGTTAGCTTTCTTTGTTTTTGATATTTATAGAAACTTGCTTGTCTTGTGGGGGCTTTTTTAAATAAAGACCTCTTGCTCCAGTTGAAGGCAAAAATTCTTTCGACCAATATTAGTGTAATTTTATTTGAGGTGAACAAATTTTGGACCACACATGATTTAGATATCTGTCGAGAAAAAAATCTATGAGTATGGAAAGATATTTAATCAACTATATAAAAAAAGTTGAAGATGTTTTAACTTACTTTAGTCATCTTGAAATGCGAATTCAGACTAACTGTAGATCCCATGAATTATTTGTTAAATATTTCGTCATTTTGTTAGATTACACAACTCAACAAATGAAAAAAAGTTTCTGCTGCCTAAAGTTTGAGACCTATTCCTGAGTAATTCGGGGTCGCTGTGATAAAAAATTACAATACATGTAGTTTTCTTCTATCACATAAAGTTTTTAACTATGGGCTGGATAATATTGACCCTGCTTAAAGAAACGAGCAGTCCAAGGATCAAGTGAAGAAGTGCATTCACTATGGCATTCTTAGAAAAATAAATATTGTCTTCATTCTAAATCTTTTTTTTTTAGTCACCTAGCTTGGGTTTACAGTAAAATCTCACTGAGAGCCCAGGTACTAGTGAAAAGGTTTCAGTACAAGTTTAGAATTTTAGAGTGTGAGGTTGTGCTGTTCAGCCAGCCATGTGCATGTACAATTTTTTTAGCCTTGAAACGTGTTGAATCTTCCGTCCGACAATGCGTTATGTATGCATTTAAACTTTTTTTATGCATGAATATAATTCTATTGTGTATAATATTTTGTTATTTGTTTTCAGATTAATTTCATGAAACAACATTTAGCACCATGGGCTCTTTGCGTAGGAAATGTACCAATTACCCTGACTCGTTTTGTTACATCTGCGGTGCATATACTGTACCCGATCAATGAAAAAATATTAGTATATTTGTGACGCAAGCATATTTGGCTTATTTTTATATTAAATTAGGTGATCAAGATAAATCTTGGGCTCCACACAATGTTTGTAAACCCTGTGTTGACAATCTGTGTTGGTGGACAAAGTGCGAAAGAAAGCAACTAGGATTTGGAATTCGTATGGTGTGGCGAGTGCCAAAAACCATGTAGACGATTGCTACTTTTGTCTCACAAAGCTCTCTGGTTATAGCAAGAAAGCGCGTCATACCATAAGGTACCCTAATTTTGATTCCGCTGTTCGCCCAGTGCTCCATTCAGATGCTATTCCAGTACCTGTATTCAAGAAACTTCCTTCAGTGGACATTGAAAGCGATTCATGTGAACCTTATGAACATAACAGTGATTCAGACTTTGCAGAGGCACCTGACAAACAACCTGAAATCTTCAGCCAGTTTGAACTGAATGATTTAGTTAGAGACTAAGGCCTGTCAAAGAAAAAAGAATTTGTTGGAAAGAAATATAAATATTACTTTCTATCCAACAGGGAGAAAGTTCTATTGACATTCTTTACAGCTGAAGAACAATTTGTTTACTGTTGTGACATAGCAGGACTGATAAAAGCAATGGGTGTTTTAAAGTATAATCCAAGTGAGTGGCGACTTTTCATAGACAGTTCAAAGAAGAGTCTGGAATGTGTATTGCTTCAGATGGGAAACTTGTATGACGTGATTTCTATTGGTCATTCTGTGCACTTAAAGGAGGAACATAAACACATGAAATCTATATTAAATTTATCAAAATACAATGGACATAAATGAATCATATGTGTGGATTTGAAAATGGTCAATTTTCACTTGAGAAACAAGGATATAAAAAATATCCATGTTTTTTGTGTTTATATGACAGCCGAGCCAAGGAAAAAACATTGGGAACAAAAGGTCTTGCCAGTTAGAGAAAGTTCAACTGTTGGAGAGAAAAATGTAATACACCAACCATTTGTTCCGCGAGAGAAAATCATTTTCCCACCCCTTCATATATCAATTTAGGTCTAATAAAACAATTTATGAAAGCTCTCAATGTAAAGGGCGGCTGTTTCAAATTCATATGTAGAACATTTCCTGGCTTAAGTTACAAGAAAATAAAGGCTGGCATTTCCGATGGGCCACAAATCAAAAGGTTAATGCAAGCCAAAGACTTCCCGAATTCGGTGAGTGGTGTAGAAAAGAGGGCACGAGATTCATTTGTGGCCCTTGTGAAAGGGTTTCTTGGAAATGAAAAGGCTAGCAACTACAAGGATTTGATTGAGACATTGCTTGACAGTTTCTATCATTTAGGCTGTAACATGAATATAGAGGTCCATTTCCTTATGAGTCATTTTGACAAATTTCCTGCTAATCATGACGATGTCAACGATGAACATGGAGAGTGCTTCCATCAAGAAATAAAAATTATGGAGGAGATGTATCAAGGCCGATGGAACATAAACACGATGGCTGACAACTGCTGGAGCATTCAACGAGACTGTGTTGAACGTCAACACTCCAGACGGTCACGCAAGCGAAAATTTCTTCAACATGAATATAAAGGTTGATAGTTTATATTACCTGATTTTTTCCTTAGTTGTATTAGACCGTGAAATAGACCGTGTATATGTGTAGCAGATATATAAACATGTATGTGATATCTAATGTATAAAGGTATTTAATGTAGCTATGCGTCATGTTTATGAAAGAATGTTCTTCAGGATTACATATACATAAAATGCATTACAAAAAAAAAGAAATAGGCTGTAGCATGAAAACCTGATGTGTTAAAAACAAATGGATGACATAGTTGAATTAATTACACAAAAATCAACTACAAAACCTAAGGCATTAAAATATGTGTTGACCAGTATTATCGAAGTACATCACTTCTTTCATGGTTTTATCTATTACAATGTCGATGATCATCTTTCGAGATTGAATTTTACATAGAACTTTTTGTCTATAGTAGTGGGTATCACATGTACAAATTACATGTTTGTACAGGGTTTTTTCATGAACACACCTTTCCAACTTTTTAAAGAAATCTCATGTGCATATATTACAAAATTATGACTGATTAGTTCCACTAGAAATACTTACATACCGTAGTTATTTTATTGGGACAATTAGAAAATGTGAAAAAACATAAGAAAAAACCATCTCACTGGTTATTCTTCATTTCTTGTTAGAATAGGCGACGCATAGACACGTTTCGATCAACATGACTTTTGTCAAATGGACAGTAAAATGACAACCGAGAAGATACGTAACATAGAGACTGGATTTCCAAAGCATCTCACACATTAACCAACGAACTAGAACAAAGAGATGAATATCATCATATTCAAAACATTGAATTCAACCATTTAATTAACAGAATAAGGAAATAATAATTGTATTAATAGGGTTAGCTATAATATTTTATGCTCCAATTAAAATACAACTTTATTTAAAGTAAGCAAAATATTTCATGTGAGAACCACCCACCGAGATGACAATTCTTTCATCACTGAAGCTGATTTTCAACTGTAAAGCATTTGTTCACTTTAACAGTGTCTTTTTCCCGAAAAGGCACTTGAAAAAGGAAGGGTAAAATTCGTGCAGAATTAAGGTCAAAGAAAAGAGGTTGCAGCGTAAATTAATTTCTATGGTATACCACTGTTGATGTTACTCACATGAGTATTTAATCAGAATTTCGACGACTAGATTATTAGAATTTTGACTATTGCAGCATATCTATTATTTTCAGTGAATTTCCATCGTTTGTTTATTTAAGTTTATGACAAAAAATAAAAAATTTACTGCACAGATAATATTTTACATATCCGTAACGTTTGTTTCTATGATGTATGTAGCATTGTGATAACGTAATATAGGTGATGCTAATACAAGTACATGGTCAGAATTCCGACAGTTGTACGATTAGAAAAAAATGATTGAAGATGAAGCAAAGGGAGTCTCCAACTTATTTATCCTTTGGGGCTTTTTTAGATTACAATTAATTTAACTAGCGATGGGAAAGCCGATGCCTCTCGATGCCTATACTCCAACATGAAATTTCATTTTTAACATACGTCTATAGTGCCAAGCTTCAAGTAAGTATACATGAAAAATAAACAAGTCTTAACAATACTGCTAAAATGGCAAGAATAGCGCTCGTTGCGGTTGGGTTTAAGCTTAATAGTTTAATAGTTCTGCTAAAGTTAATTATGTTAAGAGGCGAATATTTTCAAAAAATGTAACCTTCTCATCCAACATATCTGAATCCCAAAACTAACACAAAACCCTAAACAAAAACCTTGATTTAGATGGCCAAAAATAACAAGTGGCATAAATTTCAAGATTTTGGTCCGTTGTTGTTGTGAGATATGGACCGCGTTTTGCCATGGTTGTTGAACACATTGATTCTGAGCGACGTCAACACAGCGTATTTTGAAAACAAATTTTTTTTTGGTGACTTTAACGATTTACCCTTAAAGGTACAGCAGTCGTGTGGCAACAAAACATACCAAAAATGATAGTGTATTTAATTTGGAAACTGAAGATACGTAATATTACGCTATTAGTAACCAATTTCTTAAAAAACTAGGGGGGGGGGTTACCAAGCTGCAATAGCTCCGTTCTTGATCGGCCATAACTGCATGGCCAGAGGAAAGAAGACACAATGTCTCTGCTTTGGAAAAACACAAATTAATTTAGCTCACGATTAAAAATTTTTGTACTTTATCAGATTAAGTAGGTGATAAATTTCAAATTTTCAATTGGAAAAATCCAGTGGTGCTGTACAAGAGTATTTTGATAGGATTTACAACAATGCTCATGTCTTTAAAACTTATACAATTTGTAAGTTCAATTTGTTGTTTTTTTATAATTTTCTCGCAGTTTGTTTGAGCGTTTATTTTTCTTCCCTCCCTTTGCATTAATCGTCTTATCACGATGGTACTATAATGAAAACAATTCTCTTCAGCATCTTCAAACAAAACGAATATCAACAATACACTTCAGGAAAACAAAGTGATGATCTGTTTACCTGTGTTAATTTATATTTACTTTGATTGTCAAAACATAGAAAGTTAATTTTCTTTCCATCATATCTCCAGAGAAGAAAAGGTTGCTTTCTATTTAAGAAACTTGTACAATTATTTCCTTCGCGTACAAAAAATACAAGAGATACATTCTTATTTCGGGGGTAAAAATCAAATTGGAAAGGGTAAAGAACTAATATCATTGAGAGGACAGCTTTTAAATATCGCTTCTTTAACATATGGTACCCTCCACAAAACAATTAAACAGGTAAATATAGTGTCACATGGGGGTTTTTTTATCAATCATTGCATGGATGAATTCATTTCACAAAGCCATGCACCAACTGCCAAAATAGACCAATGGCATTTGTACACTTACCTAATTGGTTTCTTCTATTATTCTACAAAGGCAATTTGAACAAAAGAGTGGTTTTCCTATCACGTACAATGTTACAGTAGCAAATTTTGAAGTTGATCCAGAGTGATATTTGTTTTCAGATACTCTCTTACGAAAGCCTTATAGTCACAACAAAAGACTTCATAAAATGAAATTATTTTTTTTGCATGAAAAATTGCCAGGGAAAGGCATGGAGCAATAATTATCTAAGTAGCGTATAATGTAGCTCATCTTAATTATTCTTGTTGTTATCATTATCAACATTATCATTATTATTGATATTACTATTATTATTATTGATATTATCATTGTGATTTTCACACGGAATTTGATGTTATCAGGATTGTTCAGTCTTTTTATCAAGCCACTTTCCATGGCCTAAGATGACAAGCTGTCTTCGTTTTGTCCAGATCAATTCACTCTTCTCTTCTCTGTCTTCGTTTTCCTTTTTTCAATTCATTGGATATCAAGGACTTTCTAAAGTATGCGAGCTGTTCCAATCAAACAAGTTTTCTGTAATACATCCACACTCAGATCTATCCCTAACTTTTCAAGATTTCTCCTAACATTTCCTGTAACTGTGCCCAAAGCCCCTATGACAATGGGCAGAATGACAACTTTTTCAGCTTCTTGTTTCCAGCATTTGAGAATTTCGTATTTCAGGTCGATATAAATTTCAAGCTTTTATTTTTCCTTTTTTATGACTCTCGTATCAAACGGACATGCCACACCCAGGACAAAACAGACTTTTTTGCTTTTGTCCAGTAAAACAACATCTGGTTTGTTGTGCTCTATCTTTCTTTCCGTCTGTATTGTCGGAAAGAAAGATAGAGCACAACAGTCCCATAGAATCTTAGCATCCTCGTTTTCTAAAATCCTTGTATCCTTTTCTGCAAAATGTTCATAGCTTTTCCCGCAGCAATTGAAGCCAAATTTCGTGCACAAATGCCAGTAAATAATAGCAGCAATGTTGTCATAACGGCATTTCTTGTATTCGTTCTTAGCCAATTGTGTACATTCGGAAACAATATGTGATACTATCTCATTTTCTCTATCACACATTCACCATCTGGGTCAACATTCTTCTTTGTTTATGATTCTTTTTACCCATTTGAGTCTTAGTGCTTGTTCTTGAGCTGCTAATATTAATCCCTCAGTTTCCTTTTTCAGCACCTCTTTCTTTAATCATAATCAAGTATCTTTTTCATCTCTAACACCCTTGGTCTCCCTGAAGAACACAGAATCTAGTTTCTTTTCCTTAGACTGTAATTTGTGTTTGTCGACTAATTCCCGCTTTGTATTAACTGGATCTGCAGAATCTCTGAAGAGTCCTTCATGCACTATTTTCTTCAACATTAATTCCTCTGCTTGGTGTAAATAAAATCCCAGACTCGATTTCTCTATCTCGACAACTTCTTCAATGCATTGCAAACCCCTTCCTCCTTCAGTTCTTTTCCAGTGAAGCCGATCAAAGTCTGGTTGCCGATGCATACGTCTGTGCATGGTAAGTAGTTTTCTGGTTTTGCAGTCTATCTGTCTCGTGTCTTCTTTCGTCCATTCTATTATGCCTGCTCCATATCTTATCAGAGTTACAACTCTGGAGTTAATTGCCTGAATTGTGTTCCCTGCATTCAGACTAGAGCTTAAAATCTTCTTTACCCTATGAAAATATTCTTTTCTCAATATGTCCTTCATTTCTGCACTCTTTACTTTGCCACTTTCTAGAATTCCCAAGTACCTGTATCTTTTCCCTTCCTCGAGTGATTTAAGTTTTTGACCCTCAGGTAGATCTATTCCATTACTCTGGATCATTTTACCCCGCTTCAATTGTACCATAGTACAGTTCTGAATCCCAAACTCCATCCCTATATCGTTACTGAATATCTGTACAATTTGCACCATTGAGTCCAACTGTCATGTATCCTTCGCATAAAACTTTAAATGGTCCATAAAAAGCAGATGATTCAATTTCCCTCTTTGGGCTCCTAGTAAATAGCCTTCATTTAATTTGTTTAATATTTTGGACAAGGGGGTGAGCACTGTGACGAACCAGATGGGCGAAAGACTGTCTCCTTGAATAATTCCTTTTTTCACATTCACCTTTGCTAACTTTTCTCCATCTGATATTAGCTCTACTCTCCAATGTTTCATTGTCTTCTCAAGAAATGCCTTGACATTGTGTGCAATCTTCAAAAAGGCAAGGCAGCGCATGATCTATGAGTGTTGGACCATGTCGTATGCCTTTTTGTAATCAGTCCATGCGACACATAGATTTGTCACCCTTCGTTTGCAGTTTCGTAATACCATCTTATCAATCATTGATTGATTTTTATCCCCTGGCTGCTGCTGCGATACCCTTTCTGTTTGTCCGGAAATAAGTTCCTTTCCTCTAGGTGTTGATATATTCATCTCCTAATATCCCAACCAACAGTTTCCACATGAGGGGTAAGCATGTAATTGGGCGATAATTCGTTACAATTTTACCTTTTGAAGGATATTTTTGAATCAAGCAAGTTCTCCCTTTTGTCATCCACAATGGCACCTCCGCTGTTCTAAGACAATCATCCAACTGTACTGTAATGGTTTCATGAAGATTACTGAAACCTCTCAACAGGTATCCGTGAACATTATCAGGTCCATTTGCTTTCCATTTCGCCATTTTCTTCAGTTTTTTCTGCACATTTTCTCTTGTGATTGTAATATCAGCCTGCACTGGGACATTTCTGGTATAACTATCAATAGTGTTAATCCAGTCTGCCTTCTTATTGTGGATAAAATCTTTGTCTCTTACTTCCTGCCAGAATTTCTTACTTTCCTCTGCATCGGGCTTTGCATTATTCCGCTGTCTGTTCCCATCTAGCATTTCAAACAACCGTTTCTGGTTGGTATTGAATAAACGGTTCTGGATGTACTGGTTATTTCTCTCTTCATATTTTCTGATCTTGGCGGCTTTCGATTTCACTCTTTGCTTCAGCTCCTCAATCACAAATATTTTTTTACTTTTCTCCTCACATAACACTTTTGTTCTAGTTTTTGTTTCATATAATCATTCTTCAAATTGCCATTCTTTCATTGTTGCAACTTACTTAAATCCTTTTTAAGTTCCTCTATCTTTGATGAAATTCGTCTTTTCCACCAAGATTTGCTCTGCTTCTTCACTTGCTTTTTCTTTTATTTCCCTAACAATTCAGCAACTATGTTTGCTCCAGCTAGTATCAACGTATTTGTGTCTCCTATGTTTTGACATGGTATTCTATCAATTACCTTTTTCACATTGACTGTCTTTTCCCTAACTTTTCATCGATCGATTGTGCTTAGTTTAACTGGTTGCAGATTTTCTGGTTGTCTCAGTTTTTCTTTCAGCGTTTTAGGGATCTCGCGTCATTCATCGCTGAGGCCCTCAACGTCAAGGTCTGTCTCTAGATTTGCTTGCTTGTTTTCTCTATTATCGATGCTCTGTATTGCACCTGAATCATTTATTGGGTCAACATAATTAGTTATTTGTTCCTCTTCTGCTTTTATTTGAGTAGGTTCATTGATCTTCCTCCTTATCTCCTCGATTTCTAATTCCGTAAGATACTTTCTATTTCTGATACACAAACTTGGCCAGCAAGTTGTTGTTCATTCAAGTTGAACATACCGATTTCATTCCAGATTTTAAGCATTCTCTTCCTGAATCCTCTTCTCCTCGGCTCACTTCGTAAATAACACTCCATAGCAATTTTGTTGATTTGTTTCTTCCATCCCACTTTAGCATTAGGAGTAGTAGGATTACAAACGGGTCTGCGCTGCTGCTCCACAGAACACCTGCCCGACGAGGAGCCTTCAACATCTGTTCCACCCCCTTTCACGCCGTTATTTGTAACATTTTCATTATTAATCATCACTCATTAAGAGGGTAGCGGATTTAAGGTTGCGCCACCACCAGTATATTTATCGAGATACCATCTCTAGTGGGGTTGCCGACCAAAGCTGAAGAATTTCCCCTATCCATGAGACAGATTAGCCCCCGTCGGACACCAACCCGGTATTTCGAGGTCTCGGGAAGAGCTGACAGGTACTACACCTTGCTCAAGGGTGACCTGTAGGTAGTTGTGGCAAAGGGTAATCTCATTCGCCCACGTCGAAACTCCACAAGCGGAATAGTAGTAGTAGTATTTCCTGGCGGTATGGTCACCTCTTCATCGCCCCTCTTTTACGAGAGCAATGTATGTAAACAGTGTTTACTATAGCTCCTTGTTATCGATTTTTTGTATCGACCTCCTTCGTCAGATACAGTATCAGGCCCCATTGATAAGGCTCTACATAAGCGTCACGATGCTAACGTCTTTGTCTTTGGTAAGGTCAATCCTCATCACAGGACCTGATTAGCTTATTCCAATAAGACTGACAGGCCTAGAGAAGTTTCTTGTACCTACCTTGGTACAAATGATCTTACACAGCTAGTTAATTTTTGCACAAGGTTTCTTCATCTATATACAGGAGAGTCTTCTCTATTAGATCTCTTTTTTTAAACTTCTGTTCCTGAGCATTGTACTATTTCATTTTTATCTTCTTTTGGATCTTCTGATCATGTTGTTGTCACTACTGAGGTTGAGGTAATTTTTAAAAATTTTTCGATAAGTCATATTATCTTGGGACCTACGAATATAGCTAGTTTGACAGGGATCAATTTTGTCGATGCCTTTTTGATATTCCATGTGGTTCAGTACTTAAAAATCAGCTTCTGTTGCTCCAACAGAAATTAAAAAAATAGGGGTACAAGTTGGAATTGAAACATTTGTACATATTTGTAGTTAAAAAATCAAGCGTCGCTCTTCTTCACGACACAATTCTCATTTTTCTCTGCCATTGCTCATCGCAAGTATTTCTATGTTCATTATCAATATGATAGAGCTGACAAATTTTGGGTTTCTTTTCGACTGATCAGCAATCCTTGTAAAAGAACAATTTTTATGCTAAATCTTGCTGTACCAAGAGAATATTTGCACCTGTTTCTTCCCGAAAATTTAGAAGACATGAATTCTGAATGATTTACAATGACCTTTTGCACCTGGCAAGTTAATTGTTTCTGTACGTTTTGGTGGTGTTCGGTTTTCCTCTGGAGAAACAGCTGATCTCTTTGCTAGATTTTTTGCCATTTTTATTTAAATGATACTAATATTCTTTTGCCAGATTTACCTTCAAATACTTATTAGATTCTGGATTTTGTTATCATAAACCCAAGATTAGTTACTAATATTATTCATGAGCTTGATCGGTATGAAGGTTCTGAACTATCTTTATTTTGTTAAGGCGTGAGTTGCTGACTTGCTTCATAAGCTACTAGTTATAGGTTTTGTGGAAGGGTCTATGGAGTCCTTCAGTCGTTACTCTCAGATCGTAAACTGAATTTCATTTGACGAGTAATCAATTAATGCTAGCGTACTTCAAGATTCTGTTTTTAATCCAACTTATATCCTTTTTTATATCCATGACCTTGCTGGTAACTTACTTCAATTCATCAACATCTATGGTAATGATACTACCTTGTCCCTCTACCACTGAACACGAGGCAACTCTACAGGAACAATTCAAATTTGGTAAGGGTTTAGAAGCTGGCATTTAGGCTAACTCAAAATGGTGGGTTTTCTTTCGATGTTGTAAACATGCAACTTAATTCGTTTAATGGAAAGTCTATTTGTAACCTCTTTCCAATATTCATAAAAAATCATTCTGATCTTAACCATGATGAGGTTGCTTCCCCATTTAAGGAATTCTTGTCAATAGGGGGGGGGGGGTATCATTTTCTCCGAATCTTTCTTGGGATATTTATATTCAATTTATTGATCATCTTCTAAAAAGGTCCTTCTTTGTATCGAGCTAAAAACTAACTTACGCCTGAGGACACTTTTATCTCTATAAAAATATCCTTCGTCCTTGTATGGAATTCTGTTGTCATATCTTGACAGGTGGTCTTTTTTATTTCTATTATTCGTTGTGCATTCCTGAAAACGTCTAACTTGTAGAAATTGTCCTTCACTATATTAACGTAGGCTATCTTAAGAGCATCATTGTTGTATAGTTAAAAATAATTTTCCCGTGGTTCCCATCTAGCAACTTCCATTGTACCCAGTCCTAAGCTGAAATCTGACACAAATGGTGCATATCAAAATCAGCTTCTGAATACTTTATGATTCGTGTAACATCATCTTTCGCTGAGAATTAGAAACCCTATCTGGTTTATGATCCTGTCTTCTGGGCTACTCCACAGTCATCTAGTCCTTTTTATTTGCTCAAAAAATCTGTTTGCTATTACTTTGCTCTTTGCATTGTACTAGTCTATAAGTCTGTTACCTCTTTTATTCCTTTGTCCTTGTCCTTGACCTAACTATGCATTTTTACCAGGGCAGGAGAACGAACTGAAAACTTCAGAAGGCAACCTTAAATTATTTAAAACAACTGTATCTGGTATTCATGATATGGTAAAGACGACATTTTAGCACACTCAAAAAAT
>RDPX01000047.1:32668-44546 GCA_003991215.1 Morbakka virulenta | reverse complement strand
AGTAAAAATTTACAGTGATTTGTATATAGAAATCCGAAAATGGAATTCACTTTAAGATTTTAAAAGAAATTCAAAAAGTTATTTTTAGCTGCATTATAATAAATTCTTTTATTTGCTAACGGACAATTTTTAGCATTTAGATTTTCCTTCTTATTTCTATTTTTTAGCAGAAAGGGTAAGAAAAGCAATTTTGAATAAATTGAATTTATACGTATCCTCTAAAATCAACCATGATAATAATAATGATAACAATAATAATAATAATAATAATAATAATTGTTGTTTCTATTTCATGTTTGTATCTATCTAGCTTTAGTATTATTTTCAATAACAAAAGATACTTTTTAAACATTTCCACTAAAGTAAAGATCAGTAAAGATTAAAAAGTGAAAAATTTCATTGTTTTAGTGCCTCAAATAATATTCCTACTACAATTGATATTGGGCACAGCAAGTATAGGTCAGCTAAAAAATTGCACTTATCATCATTTAAAAGTAACCTTTAAGCTGACTTTGCTCCTTGTTCATTAGCTGAATAGGAGTGGTATTCCAGTGGTAGCAAGATCCAACTGTAAATAGTTGATTCATATGGTTATACTACACCCATAGTTTTCATAAATCACAAATATTACACACTGATATGCCTTTATGTTAGCATCAGGCAGGTTTCTAATCCAAGAAGCATAACCAATTCTTTTTTTTCTTTTTAGATTTTAATAACGAAAAAAAGATTTTAATATCTTTCATCCAGCAAGTCATTAAAATACCCATTTCAACTTGTTCTATCTTTACCTGCACCTTAGAATTCATCCTAAACTGTCCATTTTTTTCCCGTGGCAGTTCTCAGTTTACATTAAGTAAAAAAAATTCAAAACAATTCCAGATTAAGATTATATTTCAACACATTGTCATATATGAATGTCTGTAATATTTTTCTGTCTTCCGCTAATTTCTTAATTTTGTTCCCCGAATTATTTATACTCTCTCCACAATATAAAAGTCATAAAAGATACCAATGCTTCTATCGACGTGCAAAATATCTTGTGCCATTAAATTTAACTAAAATTAGTTAGTAAGACTTAATTATCTTGCACTAGTTTTGCAACTTCTATATGGCTCTGTTCTGAACATCCCGTCATGACTTTGCAAAGATCATCTATGTTAAGCCAAAGATATTATTTTACCATACCTTTCTCTGTTTCCTCATATTTTACTGCCTCTGAAGTTATTCTGCAATATGCTAAGTCCAGCTGATTGGAACTCATGGCCATACCACTTTATTTAAAATTGCTTTACGGCAGCAAAGAGGACTTTTCAGTGTCCTTTTTGCGAACTAGAATAACTCTTAATGTAATTTGACACACATTCTTTCTAAAAAGATACCAAGAATCCAACGATAGTATAGGATTTCTCTCACCGCAGTTCCCTTTGCAGCTCTGCCTTGAGAGTTTTGTTAACATATAGGATGGAAAAATAGACAAATGGAACAAGAAAGAAAAATTTTTAAACGTATATGTTATAGATGTACTTTCTATATATATTCATATGATGTATGTGTGGATGGATAAAGTATCAAAAGAGATGTTGATGTATTTTCTGGTCATTACTTCTGACTTGTGTCTATGTAAGGTGTAATAAAGTCTACGTATTTTTCCTTTTCATATCCAAATGTGGTTCTCTATTTGTGATACGAGGACTAATGTCTTGGCAATAATTTTCATACTGTACTTGGCAGACGATGATCAGCTTAAATATTTCACAGAGCCTAACTTCATCTTCATTTCTTGTCACGCCATTGACATCAGCAACAAAGACAATATTGGTTATTTTTGGTGTTTTGAAAGCTCTTTTTTTGTACATAGTAATACAAACTGTCTTTCATGAATTAGATCAGACGTAGCCTGGCAGGTTTGGAGGGAGAAGATCTCCAAGTCACATCCATATGATACTTAAAAACCAGTTGGTATGCTGAGAATCAAGAGGGCAGAGCACATGGTTTTTCCGTAGATAGTATTTTGAAATCTGAGAATATTGCTGTTAATGTGTTATTTTTTCATGATTTTCCATAGAGCTCCTTATCAGAAATTTTACAGGGAGAAGATCTCCAAGTCACATCCATATGATACTTAAAAACCAGTTGGTATGCTGAGAATCAAGAGGGCAGAGCACATGGTTTTTCCGTAGATAGTATTTTGAAATCTGAGAATATTGCTGTTAATGTTTTATTTTTTCATGATTTTCCATAGAGCTCCTTATCAGAAATTTTGGAAGGCCCGTCTATCTTGTTCTAGTTAATAAGTACATGATATAGATATTGCTAATGTCTTTTTTTTGCTGATGTCTTTGATGATAAATGCTAGCTAATGTAGTATGTGCTTTTTAAAAAGCCAGCTGTGTTTTGGCTTACTTGATCTCAACTATGACCTTCGGTCTGGTCAATATTACTTCTATCATGACATTATAGATAATATATTAATGATAAAAATAAAATGGTAACACGTTGCCAAAAACCCCTTTTTTGCTTTCCTACATAATTTGACAGCTATTTATTTGCAACAAGGTCTAGCTCCTCAATGGAATATTATGCTACTATATCAATAAATGGTAAAATATACACAATGGCTTTATGTCCCAAAGGAGGACGGTGCTGTGAAAGAATACAGATTTATTTTTAAGGTAGCTGAAGGTGCTGAAAGGATAACAACTTTAACTTATCCAATTTAATTTTCTAGAAAAAGTTGTATTAATACTAAAAGTAGGCTATTACAATTTTGAGAGTGATTAGATATTTCCGTAGTACTTCGAATACAAAGAAAGGCATATGACAATTTCAAAAAGTTAAATTCAGTTTAAAACATGTCTAGCTATCCTGTTACATTATATCAGCAATACTATAATTGGGTTTGCAAAAATATTTTTGTGAAAAACAAAGGTCTTAAGAATATTGAGACTTTTTCTTTACAAGAATCTTAATCTTGTTGAAATATGTTGTTATCGAGTTCGTTTAATAAGATTTAGATAGAGATTTTTCTTGGGTCATTACTTAAGTATACAATCATACAAGATGACAAAACTTTAGTGTATATAATTTGTGAAACCTACACTTTAGGCTTCAACAATTTTTAAACCGCCGTTTTTCAGGTGGTTGTTACATTTTAGTTCTATAGGTAGAAAGGAGTATTTTTTTACTTATCTTCCAAACACTCTCATTTATGGTTGCGTGAGTAGATGATCATACAATGTCAGAGGGTTCTTTGTACCATTGTAAGGTGATTTTCAAATATAAGATTACATTTTTACAAACCCTTTTTTTACTGGGGATGTAGCTGGAAATAGTTTGTAGTAATGTTAGATTTCAAGCTTTTATCTTTGTACATAGAACACTTTATAATCTACAGAAATTCAAATTTAATATACTCGCACAAAAATGCACAGATTTGGACAGTTACTGTTACTATTCTGGTAAGAATGAGCCTGATCATACAGCTAATATAGTCCTACATAATCAAGAACCCATGCACCTGCATCGAAATTGAGAAACATCAAGCAAAGCCTTTGTTCTTTAATTATTTGCCAAGTATTTTGATTAATTTCCTGGAGGGTGAACTCCTACATGAAAAGTGCTACTTTTCCTTGTTCCTAAATTTACTGAGAACGGGGTGTAAATTTGTGTCAATCCGAGGACCTAGTATTTTAAAAAGGTTTTTTTTCTTTTCCCCTGTGTTAGATTTTAGAAAAGAGGTTTCCTCACAGAAAACCTGTCATAAGAAACTTATCTAGCTAAAAGCAAATATCTTGTTGAAGACATTTGCACCTAAAACGAGTTTCATGAAAAGTTAAAAAAAGTCACTGGAATGTCAGTGAAAAAAAGACGAATTAAAACATAAAATGTCAGTGGATGAATGCTTTCAACAAATAGTCTAAATTAGTATGAATCCTTTTTTATATATATGAGTGCACCAGCCAGGATGAGNTTTGCACCTAAAACGAGTTTCATGAAAAGTTAAAAAAAGTCACTGGAATGTCAGTGAAAAAAAGACGAATTAAAACATAAAATGTCAGTGGATGAATGCTTTCAACAAATAGTCTAAATTAGTATGAATCCTTTTTTATATATATGAGTAAACCAGCCAGGATGAGTTCGATACATTTTTAGATAATTGCACAGTGGAATGTTTGTAAAATCATAATTAGTCAGCGTATCATGTATCTCTTTCAAACAAATGTTGAAATACATGAAATGGAAGTTTCTATTCCACTCTTTCCCTAATAAAGATTGATAAATATACCTTATTTTTCTAATTAAGGTTTAGCCCTAATTGAAAATCTAAAAAAGTGTCATCACTACTTCTGTCAGAGTGTTCAATAAACACGTGAAAATATTAAAAATAGAAAGGGTATGTTAAATCACAGTAAAGAAAAAGTAATAAAAGAAATATATCTCCTAAGTGTAAGCAGTGATAAAACACTTGGTTTTGACTAGAATGATTTTCCTTAGTGGAAATAAACACACACAAAAATAAACGGATGGGGGAAAACATGACATAGAGACGATGAAAGATCATTGGTTAGCTCACTTAAACAATGGACAGGGATAAGGAGAAAACTTAAGTAAAGTTCAAAACAATAAAAAAAAACAAGCAAACAAAAATAACTGTGAAGAGCAGAATAGATAGATATAGAGTCAATCAATACATTATTAAAACAATAGATTATAGATTCTTTTTAAAGGTTAACTATTTACTTCAGAAGTTTGATTGATTTAGTGATTATTAAGAAAAATATTGCTGTTATCTAGTACCTCTAACCACCTTATAGTAGACGTTAAAGGCATCAGCTCTTACCTCGTAGTTTCACTAGACACAAGAACTTTCTACTATGGTAAAATCTAATGAAAATGCATATATTTGCAATTATTTCTGCTGTATATAAGTATCAATTATCTCTCATAAGCATCTATTTGTTGGCCAGTTTCATGCAAAAAAGTGCAGTTTTTTATTAATACATAGTGAAACTACTGCTATCCTTTTGCTCTTTTCTTGATAAACTGAAAATCAATCTGAATTATATTCACGAAGTCATCCTATTATTCGAACACTGCCTGGTTTCCATCACTCGAAAGATATTGTAATTAAAAGGTTTGGATGAGTTAAATCCTTGACTTTTTTCAGTAATTGGTTTAGTTCAATGAACTTTCTGTCTCCCTTGTGAGTTAATTGAGTTTGTAAATAAATTCTTGTTGATACTTAGTATTTCCAGTCTAAAAAACTGTATCATTTTTAACCTGTTAACGCTTAAAGAATTGATCGTCAATATAATCTTAATTGCTTTCTGTATTGATAGCTTGATTGTAGGAGCCACAACCTACTATGTTGAGTCGCTTAAATCAACTCAACTACATTTTATCTGAGAAAACATTGCTATTATTAAAATGTTATAATCTAGAGAGGATTTGGAACTGTAGAAAAGTGAAAAATATTGATGCACCCACATGGATTCGAACCAGTGTATCATGATCATGTGCCATAACAACAGAGCTATGGCTGATCATTCTTCACCAGACCATTTATTGCAACTAACGCTTCCGTTTAAGTGCGTTGTCGATCCTGGCATAGTGAAAAATGATTGGCATACTCATCATTTTGATCGGATTAGTTGACCAACTTAATATTCAATCTTGAACAAGATATTTACACAGATTATAGGGGAATAAATGCTCTTTCGCTTGATATCTAATTTATTGGGTCAACAAAATTTTTGTAGGACAAAAGTCTACTAAATCTTTAGGGAAGGGGGGAATCGACAACAAGTACCGAAATCTTTCCCAGCGACCAATTGCCTGAAAGCAAATCTAAATTCGATGAAAGAAATCGTTCAGGATCTTATTATATTCTCATCGAATTTTGTGGTCAGCATTTTACACCAGAAAGGAGGAAGATAAAAAATAGACAGCGTTGCTAATTTTTTCACTTGATTGCGTCACACTTTTATCTATCAAATGTATTTTCTGTCTAACCTCTTATTTCGACTTTCATGTTAAAAATATTCAAAAAGAAGAGACTGTCAGGTGGGACTGGAACTGAATGTTTTAATCTAAATAAAGTCTTTAGAGTTATTATTTAAATATGTTATACTGTTATTATTTAAAAAGAATTTTACTGTTTTTAAATGATAACTGTTATCCATTTGTAGACGAATATTTTGGTCGCTGTAAATGTATTACTGCAACAAAACAAAATTTCTTATTTTAAGTAAATGCATTGTGTATGGCTATTAACTTAGTCCAAAGAGATAGTTGTAATCTTGTTTCTATCTTTTTTATAGCATGTTATTATTTTTAAACTATAGACCTCGGCTGTAAATACTTGGCACACACTGTCTACGTAGCTTACCATTGTGGTTTAAGTTTCTCTGCTTCTAACACTTGAAAAATCATGTAAGGCATAACTGGCAAAAATTTTATATGAAAATCATCATTAGTTCAGATGACTGCAAAATCTTTTCGGAGCCGTGGCTTAATGGTTAGTGCAACTGCACAGTAACCAAGAGTTCCGGGTTCGATTCCCCGAGCTGTCGAAGAGAAATTTGGAACTTTGCAAAGAAAAAAAGCCATTGGTTGGTGTCAGGAAGGGCATCCGGCCAAGAAATTCCTCACTGCCAAATCAAAGGCCCTCTGAAGGGCACCGTCTCAGCCCCAATTGCTGGGGAAAAATGACGTTTCGTCCAACACATGCTAGCATGTAAAACGAACGTTAAACCGAATATGATGATGATGATGATGATGATGATGATGATGATGATGATGATGATGATGATGACGACGATGACAAGTGTATTTCACTGATAACAAGTACTTAAAGGTTTTTGAACTTTTAATCCCCGAAAGTGAATTTGTTCCTGCAGATTTATTTTCCCCTCAGGCTAGCACTAATTGCAAAACCCGTCTTTGATAGTATTTGTGAGTCGATTGCCTCTTACCGGACCTGCTTGCCCAACTGATCCAATCCTATTTGTTGTTGTTTCTTTTTACAAAAATAATTTAAGTAAGAAGTCTACTTATGAACTTGCCAAGTTTCATATAGTCCAAGTCTCCCGATTTTGGAGTTCAACTCCCGATCTCCCGATTCTCATTGAAATCTCCCGATTCTCAAAGAAATTTCCAGATTCCTTAAGAAATTGGTCAATTTGTCTTATTTTTTCATTTCTTCGCCTTGTTTCCATTACTCCGTCTTGGTTTTGAAATCAGCCGAGATTACGTTCTTATATTCTATGTTTTCTAGACGCGGAATAACATGTCAGATACGTCTATCATTTTCTAGTTTTTGTTGTAATGTAGATTATGCCTTGGACTTGGATTTGGACCATATGTCCCGCGAAGATCAAAATATCAAACAAAATTATGAATTATATGATCAATTAATATTATTATTGATTATATAATCACTAATATCATTCTCTGTAAAGGTTGATTTTAAGCCGAAAAACGTCTTATTTCAGAGTGAAATCTGCAGAGCAAACCCTCAGTTGTATTTTGTTAAGACTCCCGATTTTCAGACATTTGAACTTGGACAGTATGAAGTTTGTTTTTTCTAAAAGCTCAAAGTTACTTCTATAACAACAAGGAACATCTTATTTGCAATTTTCGTTAAGCAACTTGAACCAAAAGTTGACTCTGCAGTTGATCGATATCAGTCTTTCATGCTTATAAGTTGACAGGGTACAACCTTTTTTTGTCTGTTTAAATTCCGTAAGCCACGTATCTGTGGATCCGAACTTCATCCATTTCTTATGCTTTGACCTTTCTTGAATTCCCTTTAAATTTTATTGTTGATGTCTTTTGTAACCCCTTTCTGGTACTTTATTTGAAAATAATACACTCGATTGTGCTTTTTCCTTTAAGCTTCAAAGCTTGGATTTAATTCAGTACACGCTAGAAAGATAGCTAAACCTTTAGTGTTTTCAATTTAACTGTATTTTTGAGAACCACCTCTTGTTAGCCTTCACTAGAAAAGTTCTTACATTCTATTTTTTATTCATAAATTTGCTACTAATTCTATTTACTTTGTAGCTCGAAGTAGAATTCGAATATGCTGTGGTCTTTTAGGTTCGAATTCAAATTCAGCGCTTTTCATCAAGTCAGTGATGTAACATAAAAATCAAATGTACGTAAAATCCAATAATTGAAATCTCTATGAACTTTTCGCCTTTTTTTATAAACAGAAATGTCAGATAGATTGAACAACATCGATATTTTGTTATTGCAAGTATAGATGGAGAATACACTCAGATACTGAAAGTCAAGAAACTAAAAAGGCAAATACTAAGCAAGGGAATCTTCTGACACGTATTAAGAACCTTCGATTTTTTTTACTGTCTAAACAAGGGTATCGGTCGTAGTCACTTATCAAATATCAATATTGCCTACTACTACTAAAACACTGCTTAATATCTTACTGAAGTTACTATCATATTTATGATTTCGTATCCAGGTGTGATGACCTTTCGCTTTATGTCTAATGCATCCACAGAGGACGTCATAATGCGATAGAATTTATTGCTGCACGGAAATTGGCTTTCTAAAGTTCAAATCAATATATGTTCTGTATTTAAAACCGTGACTGGATTACCAATGCCCTATGCTACATCAAGAAATGTTTTCTAATCATAGCGAGAATCCGCGGTCTAAAGCTGTTAATCAACAACTGAGATATACTACCATAATCATAATCGAAAGTTGAAATGAATTTTGCACTCGTGTGATAGCTTTATCAGTGATCTTCTGAGAAATAAAAAAGCTACTGCTCCGAGTACAGCTAGAAAATAGCGGATAGGGAATTGACAACTTGAATGCACAAATATATATATAGAGAGAGATTTGAATATAACCCAAAGAGAAATTCCGTTAGCTAACTGGGTAATTTTGCTAAAGCTCAAGAGAAGGGTCAGGATCAATAGCAACTAAATAGTGCTTACCTGATCAGCAATGTATTCATTCGTAGTTTTGTCCAAAGAGGGATAGTGTTTTTTTCCTGAATCAAGGTTGATTGGGCTGTAAATACCAGTTTTGACAATAATTGTAGTAGATGACAGCTCTTATTTGACTGTTTGCATGCTTTACCTGTGAAGGACAGGAACCTCTTAACAAGGAAAGAAGCTTTTAAGATTATAATTTTGTTTCAAAGACGCGTCGAACAAACGATAGACCAAAACTAAAGATATGTTGGTTGAAAAGACGCTGGAGTTTAAGTTTGAAGGATTAACAAAATTGTTTCTTTGGTTTTTTCAGAACTAAGCGAGTAAATGCGGATTCTTTGCTTACAAAACGTGACAAATAAGTGCATTGTTACTAAACAAGATTTTAATTATCTGAGAAATCCAGCAAATGAATGCATTCTTTCACCTAGAAAATACGTTGTCAGACTAATTTGAGTACTGTGCAATATGAAGTCTTTTTGAATTTTATCACTGTTAGTGATCTTGTTATCTCTTTCCTTTTGTATCTCCATTCAGAAACTATACTAGTTGCTGATTAGATATTTGTTACAATAAGGTACTTTACAAGCAGTCTAAAAAGCAGTTAAAATCACCTAACATACCGATTAATAATAACTGTGGAAACTCTTACTTTCATAGCTCTCCAGAGGGGATGTAGCAGATCCATTTCTTCAGGACCCCTAAACTAAGAATGTTTTTGTCTGAAATCAACAGTTCAGACAAAAGCGAAGTAAATAATAAACAGCATGTATTTTTATGAAAACAGAAGAAGGAAAAACAATTTCTCCGAGGGACTCCTCGTTTGGTTCCATAAACAAATACTTATGTCCCAATATTTTCCGCTTCGAAGCCTTGCTCGCCAAGCTCTTAGGTCAATTAAAATGGAGACGCACAAGATTCGGTTTTGCATACGGTAGGACTAAGTGAGTTACAGATTTTTGCCAAGTTTCATCTTTTTACGAAGAATCTGCATGGTTGTAGCGATAGAAATACTTTTTGCTGACAAATTACTTCAGAAATGGGCACCATGATATATATTTTTGTTCTTTCAAATATTTTATGAAAAAACAATGAAAATCTTAAGACTATGTGGTAGTCTCATAGAAAGAGAATAAATTGTATGTAAGAAGTTTAAAAAATAAATGCTACTAATGAAACAAAGTAGCATTTTTGCCTTTTTACCTTGTAAATGTATTAGTTAGACTGTCTTATTAACTTTTTAGACTCGCATTTCTTTGTATATGAGAAAAACTTTAGGAAAACCACAATCCGATTACTAGCTCTTATTCCATAAAAATATAGATAAAATAAGAGCTTTAAAGATAAAGAGGTAACACTAGCGGAATTATGAGATGCAGAAAGGGAAGTTCATCTGCACCCAGGGACGACAGATCATTAAGATGAAGGTGTTAATGAAAAACAGAGTACCTAGCTTTGAACGGAAACCAGAACGATAAAATACAGCTGAGAGGGGTGAAAATCCCTAAAGTGAACGAATTTAAGTGCCTGGGCTCAACTTTACAAGAAAACGGAAACTATGATAGAGAAGTAAAGAGGAGAGTTTAAGCTGGTTGGGATAGTTGTAGGAAGGTAACAGGGGTACTTTGCGATAGGAAAATATTACCACCGATGAAGGGAAACGTTTATACGACGGCAGTGCGTCCAGCTCTATTATATGATCTGGAAACTATTACTACCACTCAGCGACAAGAAGTCGATCTAGAAGTGACTGAAATGTGCATACTGAGGTGGTCACTAGGTGTGACACGACCAGACAGAATTCCTAACGACCACATTCGAGAAACATCCCATGTCAGGAGACGTAGGGACAATATGAGGGAGTCAAGACTTCGCTGGTACGGGTACATAGCAAGGCGTGATACAGAGTATGTAGAAAGGAGGGTACTGAATTACGAAGTAACCAACAGAAGGCGAAGAGGGAGGACGAGGAAAAGATGGAAGGACGTGATTAACAGAGATATGGAGGAGGTTGGTGAGATGGATGCTGATGTGACAAACAGAACAGGCTGGAAACGGCTGATCTGTTGTGGCCACTCCAAACGGGATATAGCCGAAAGACAAAGAAGAAGAAGTTTGAAGTGTCTTAATATGCCACTAATGAAATAGTGGGCAATATGGTACATACCAGAACTCTAAGCAGAGATATTATTATTATTATTATTATTATTATTATTATTATCGAGTGGTTACACACCATCTATTGGTGGATGGGTGAAAAACCCGCATTCAGCGCCCAGCAACAAGCCAGGTAAGTTGAATGCAGGCACATATACTGTAGCCATAAGAGTAAGATAAATAGAAAACCAAATAAAAATGGCAACATCACTTCAACCTTGCAAGTGCCGCCCTACAATCAGTGAGGAAAGGCACATTGCTCCAGCGGTTGTTGTTGTATGACAACAACTTATGATCACAGCACTCCCCACTCCTAGTCTGATAGCTGACAATACATGGAAAGATATCCTTGTACAAGTACCAAGTCTGGTATTGCAGCATTGAATTCAGACTGGATATTTGTTATTGCCCTGTTTGGTGATAAAAACAACAATTAATAGGCACAAAAAGCCATGTTGTTATGTATGCCAAAGGGCATTATTATTATTATTATTATTATTATTACTATTATTGTTATAAAATGTTTTAATTAAGATAGATGCCTTTCGAAAAAATGGGAAGCATTAACAATTATTTAAACAGGAAGGCTCATTCAGTTGTGTAATGCTTAAGTAATTATTCATATTATTATCAACGAATCGCTATAAATTTTAAGCATTAAAATTATTGGTAAATTGCCAAAACTAGTCTACTAATAACACAAGTTTACGTAAATAACTAAACATATAAGAAAAATATTGAAGAAATCT
>RDPX01000469.1:455510-476391 GCA_003991215.1 Morbakka virulenta | reverse complement strand
TACTCCAAGCCGTTGACTCTGACTAGAGAGTTCTTCCGCCCTGAAGAAACATCCGACACCCTGCTGCCGACGTCTTCATCGTAACCCTGATAGGGGAGGCTAAGGGGTTGCTGATACTTGCCCAAGGTATCACCCCAAGACTAAGCAAGTCGGGAGAGGACGCCTTATTTCCCCTTAGTGGACTACAGTTACCCGGTTCCACCTGCTTTCCCCTAACTCCGGAGGCAAGGGTTGTCACCCCTTTCTATAGCAAGATTCTGCCATAGCCGTAGCCGACAGTGTAAGGGTACTTTTATCAAATACCCTAAATAAGGACGAGTACCACTTTTTGTATTAGAATGCACCTGCTGGGCCTAAACTCTAAGATACTGGAGCTGCCACAAAGTTGTAGACACAGACCTCGGCATACATTGTAAACTATGACGAATCAACATAGCCATGCCATGCGTACCTTAATATTGCATAAAATGGTTTTTTAATGTCGATATTTTATGGAATGAAGCAAACAAATTAAATTCTAGTTCAGAGGAACCTTAAATTATTTATATCATAATTTTCTATTCGTAGGTCAATGAACATGAAAGCCTTGGATGTTTTTAGTCTGTTATAAATATGTTCCTTTTGATTGCATTTGAATAAAAGAGCTTCTTACTTCTGTTTTTGTAGATTATCGAATTCTATCAGTACTAACCAATGATTTTACTGTATCTTTAAGCGTATGAAGTAATTTGGCGTCATTTTGGCAGGTAGCTTATTAATTATTTAATTTTTCAAGACTAAAATTGAGTCAACATTGTCTGGTAAAAAAAGAGAAGTGATGCAAAGGAAGAAATTTTAAATAGTAGAAAAATGAAATACAATTTGTCATAATTACAAATAAAATTTTAAGGCCTAAAATGTCGTTTAAATAAAATTCATCTTCTTTGACCAATCCATCAGTTTATGGTTCCTTTTTACATTTTTTGCCCGTTTCATTCTTGATTTTAAAATGTGCATTCATCAAATCGTTCACCTTTATACCTCTGCATGCTCACCGTCGATCTACGTACTCGAAAAAAACTCTATAGAATAGTGATTTCCAACCGCAGTTCCTCAGGACCCTTCAGTTTCTTAAAAAGCAGTCAATTAATCAAGACCAATCTTTACTTTATTTTCTTGCATATTTGCATATTTGCATAAATAAAAATAAATCTTGAGCTGTTTGAACTTTTCACTCGTGCTGGTTGTTACCCAATTCTTCTCCTCAAACAAAAAAACTTGAGTTAAATGCATAACTCTTTGTTCTCACAGTAAATTTTATGGGAATATCCTTGGGTTGATAAGGTGCTAGCTTATTTATTTCAAGCGCTTCTTCTATTGTCAAATGATGGTAAGCAAATAAATATATAATAACCAAGAGCATGTAACATTACTGCCAATATGACAATTGCTTGATATGAAATAAAACAACCCCACCCCACCCCCACTCCAATAAAAGAAATTAATTATTTGTTAAAAATTCCTTTTTGATAAAATTAATTAAAAGAGGCTGGCTCATTTAATATGCAGATTACAATAATCAGAAAATAATAATTAGCAGCCTGTTTGACTGAGAAATGTATGGAAAATCTTATATATGTCAGATTACAAGGTGCTGCCAACTCAATTCTAGGAAAGTAATGCTCCTGAGCTTAGCAAAAGGTATTTTATGATCTGTTGGGATCGTCCAGGCAAATGGTTTAATTAAATAATAAGTTATGGACAAAACAAATATTTTTAAGCTTTACGGTTGGCATTGGTGCTTCAGCAAATCCATGAGATGTTCTAAAGTTTGTATAGCTCCAATTTCCTTTCAAGTCTTTTTCAATGGTATATGGTAAATTAAAAATGAAGTAGAGCACTTTTAAATAAAATTAACATTACCAGACCCAAAAATTGTCGTCAAAACTTTCAACGGAAAAAAAGAAAGCCAGTAAATGTTTTCAAATTTTAAAGATGAACCTCGGAAAAAATCAGTTACATTTGCTAAAAAATTGGTTATTTTTCAAACTGCCCTTACTATGAGGAAAAATTTAATGGCAACTGACAGAATTAAACATGACAAAATTTAAGTATTACAGACAGAAATTTTAATTCCACAACCATCAGTTATGACAAAATACAACTCCTAAAAAGCAAACAACCAAATTTGGCGAAAATTTTATGGTGAAGATTAACATACCTTTGCAGGCTCCAGCAGTAGTCTGTTATTATTCGTTTTCACGAAAATTAAAATGAATTTTCTCGGCTGAAAAAATGTAAAATCGTAATGCAACATTAAGCATAGCAGTCTTTATTTCACATCTATTTATGTAAACAATTTCAAATATTAATAAATTGAAATGATGTNGTAGAGCACTTTTAAATAAAATTAACATTACCAGACCCAAAAATTGTCGTCAAAACTTTCAACGGAAAAAAAGAAAGCCAGTAAATGTTTTCAAATTTTAAAGATGAACCTCGGAAAAAATCAGTTACATTTGCTAAAAAATTGGTTATTTTTCAAACTGCCCTTACTATGAGGAAAAATTTAATGGCAACTGACAGAATTAAACATGACAAAATTTAAGTATTACAGACAGAAATTTTAATTCCACAACCATCAGTTATGACAAAATACAACTCCTAAAAAGCAAACAACCAAATTTGGCGAAAATTTTATGGTGAAGATTAACATACCTTTGCAGGCTCCAGCAGTAGTCTGTTATTATTCGTTTTCACGAAAATTAAAATGAATTTTCTCGGCTGAAAAAATGTAAAATCGTAATGCAACATTAAGCATAGCAGTCTTTATTTCACATCTATTTATGTAAACAATTTCAAATATTAATAAATTGAAATGATGTATTAGTTTAAAGAAGAAGTAGGAGCACTGGGTTAATGGTTAGTGCAGTTGCACCCTGTCCAAGAGGTACCAGGTACGATTCCCCGAGCGGGTGAAAAGACTTTGGAACTTTATGAAAGAAAAAGCAATTGGCTAGCGACAGAAACGGTATACGGCCAAGAAATTCTTTCCTGCCATAATAAAATTCCTCTGCAGGGCACCATCTGGTTTTCTGAGTTTTGTAATCTCTAATGAATGAGGTAAAAATCAAACAAATTTGGTTTGACTCTTTGTCATAACATAGCCCAAATATGGACCATTGTTACAAAATAATTAACTCTCCTTTTTCTATTTAATAAAGTCAAAAGGAAATAAAAATGCAACATCTCAGTAATTGAAAAAGAGTGGGGAAAACCAGAAGGAAATATACAAGACAATGCTTTTAATTCGAAGCCTCAAGGACTCGAAAAGTCTGAGAAACAGACTTTTGTGTTTTCATGATGTTCCCATGTCTCAGACTTTTAAAAAAATAGACTGAAGAATGAATTTGTAGATTCTGGTAGGAAATATCCTATGTCACATAAAGGGGAAAGATACGATCTTTAAAGAATGGAATACGAAATAAAAGTAATTATTTAATTCTTTCCTTTCCCTTTCAACCTAAGCAATGTTGGAAGACACTTTAGTGTAAAAGATTGCTGTTCTTTTTTTATTTTTTCCCTTGTACTTTTCAATCTTTTCATATATTGTTTTGTTGACCTCTCCCAATTCCATCTCCGAAAACAAGATCGCACACGTGGTATGCTTTTCGTCCTTTTGACTAAGATCAATTGTAGAGCTCTGGTCTCTCCTTGGTCGGGGCTTTGGCTATAGGGCCCAACCATGCAGGACATTTGGTCTCGGTATGCTTGAGTACCGATCGAATACCAACCCAACAGGAAGGGCCTTCCCTCGGACGGTTCTGGAGGAGCGATCCGTATGCCTTGCATTTCATGTTATCTTGAGTGCTTTCTGTCCCACTTTTTCACGATCAGTTGCTTCCCTTTCATATATAGATATTTGTGAAAGACAAAAATGGGCCCAATGTTTACCAGGGGTTTCATCAATGAAATTCCCAGTATGCCACTTACAAAAGAGGAACAAGCTGCAAAGCATAATAGCATGCAGTTATATTCTTCTTCTTTAATGACTCCTGTTTAATAAGTAAATTTTCATGCTAAAGCATTTTATGCAACAATGAAAACTCAAACAAGGAAACGAATGTAATTCTTGATAATTATCAACAAAAAGTCAGGTTTACTGCTTTAAAACTCAAACTTCTAATTTCAACCACTCTATTTGACGAAATGTCTTTCTTGAAAAGTATTTATATAGTTATTTTCTTTTGGACATAGGCCAAGAGACATCAATGTTATTGAACAGGGATTTTTATCCACTTTTTTAATGTGGAAGTGTTTTTGAAGACTCGAAGACAATTAAAAGATCTTGTTAAGATATCTTTGATGTTTATTCGCACTGTGAATAATATAGCTGAATAGAAAAACCCACAATTTAGATAGGATCATTGGCAAGAGTTAAAAAATTTATCCTACGACTCTAACACTCTATTTATTGTGACTGTAATTCATGCCAGATGCTAACCACCCACCCACACCTCCAAAATTCTATGTCTCAGTCAGATACTTCGACTATTAAAAACTTTTAAATTTCCAACATGTGTTTGAACTAACTGTAAAAATCTCACAACATTACAATGCTAAAGCAACCATCGGCCAGAGGAATGGCAATTAACTTTATAAAATACGTCAATCATTGTCAAATAAATACAGAGGCCTTGATATGAGAAGCAAATTAATATTACGTTGGCTTAAACATAGTCTGTAAAAGAAAAAACCTGGTTTCGCGCTCTTTTGTTTTATGTTTTTGTTTTGAATTTCATGATGAAAATGAATGAACATATGATCACGTGATCAATGTGTGTGCAAAACAACTTTTAAAAATGGCAACAGGTCAGGCGGCGGATAGTGAAGGGCAAACGATTATGGATATTCTTTTTTTACAAGTTTTGGATGAAGACGTATTAGATGAGGAATTTGAAAGAGAAAACAATGATTCGCGTTGATCCAAGAAATCCTTCACGAAAAGAGCCACTGAAAATAGTCATACAGAAAACAAACTTTACATGCGAACAGAAAGATGAAACAAAACTGAAAATATCCTGGACTCATAAAAAGAAAACTAAACCCAAGAAATGTGACAATCTTAAAAACATAATTTCAATTGTAAATGTATATGCACCCACAAACAGTGACGAAAATGTTACAGAAATTGATCAATTATACATAGCTTTAAATACTCTTTTAGATGAACTCAAATCTTCTTTTATGATTTTACTAGCAGGGGACTGGAATGCTAGTGTTGGCAAGAAAGTAAACAACAGTGACATTTGTCTTGGAAAATATTCCAGAGGCACTAGAAACAATAGTGGCCAACTTTTAGTTAATTTCTGCTTAGCAAACGAATTGTTCATCACGAATTCTGCCTTCCAACACAAGGCATGTCATATCACAACATGGGAAAACATAAGGACAAACCCCAATACTAACAAAGTGATAAAGACTTACACCCAAATTGACTACATTATTTGTCAATCTTCGAAAAAGAACATTTTAGTAAATGCTCGTAGCTACTCCGGAACAGAAACCAGCAGTGACCACAAGTTAGTTGTGTGCAAAATGTTAGTCGAACCTTACAAAATGCATAAACAGAAAAAATGTATTGGCTCCAAAAAGTTTAACACAGAATCACTAGTAAATTCGACAGAGAAACAACAAAGTTACTGTAGCAAACTTTCACAAAAATTATCCAAAATTGAAGAACCAACCTGGGAAACTATTTCAAACGAAATAAGACAAGTAGCAGAGGAAGTAATTGGTTATAAACCTCCTGAACTGAAAACGAAGACTTTCTATCCTGAGATAGAGGCACTATCGAGGGAACAAAAATCTATACGCCTTCAGATCTCTGCAATGAATGACATTAATAAAATTCGTGAACTGAAAAACCAGCGTAATATAATACTTCATCAAATCGAGAATCGTCTCAATGAAATAAAAACTGCAGAACTAGATGTACTAGCTGATAACATTGAAAAATTCAAAGATAACACTAAAATGTTCAAAGCCCTACAACAAATGGATAGAAAACCATTAGAATCTCCTGTTGTTCACGATGAAAAAGGTAAAAATATCACTAACATCCAAGAAGTGTACAATGCCATAACTGCACATTTTGAGAAACATTTCAATGATCCTAATTTCACTAACGTCGAACCTTTTGATGAACCCCCTAAACCACTCACTCAACCAGTAACTCTAGCAGAAACTAAAAAAGCTATCAGTAAACTTAATAACAATAGATCTCCTGGTTTCGACAACATATCCGCAGAATTACTTAAATATGGTCCAGAATCTCTTATGGAACTAATCACTCTTGTAATAAACAATATCTTTGAAAAACATGAAGTAGTTGTAACAAATAGAGGAATCCTGGCAGCCTTGCAAAAAATTGGGAAAGAGAAGGGACCAATCAAAAATTTGCGTGCAGTCATTCTCCTACCAATCATCAGAAAAGTTATGTCGAATATTATACTAAATAGGATACAACCAAAAGTAGAAGAATTTTTGTCACATTCTCAAGCTGCATACAGACCCAACAGGAGTACCTCAGATATTGTTTGGACTCATCGTTTCTTGATTTCAAGAATCCAAAAGTACAAAGAGGAATTTCTCATAACAGGAATAGATATGAGTGCAGCATTTGATACAATTAAGAGGAAAGAATTGTTAGACATTCTCAAAACTTTTCTTAACGAGGATGAAACCAGAATGATCCAATATCTACTTAGCGACACAACAATAGAAGTAAAAGCCCCATCCAATGTAGAGACACGACCATTCAATACAAATGTAGGTTCACCTCAAGGAGATGGTTTAAGTGGCTGTCTATTCACAATCTATTTTGAAGCATCACTACGTAAATTCAGATTCAAGATAAATAATTGTGAAACTCTAAATGAACACTCCTATGCAAAGCAGTATGAACCTACACATCCTGAAGAATGCATCTATGCTGATGACGCAGATTTTATAAGTACCACCAATCAAAGGAGATTACAAATTATTAATAATGTGAAAGACTCTCTAGCCACTGATAACCTTCTAGTAAATGAAACAAAGACAGAGCACACTATTCTAAAGAGAGATAATAAAGAGAACGAACTTTGGAGGCACACAAAAAAGTTAGGGTCTCTCCTAGGCGATAATGAAGATGTTATTCACAGAAAGCAACTTGCAACAGCAGCAATGAGAAAACTTACAAAGGTATGGATCCGTCACCACAAAATATCTCGTGAAGTACGTTTGAAACTGTATAATGCCTATGTCAAATCTGTGCTCCTGTACAATTGCGGAACGTGGGGTTTAACGAAAGCTGACGAGGATAACCTAGACAGTTTCCATAGAAGACAGTTACGTGAAGTTTTACATGTCAAATATCCGAACGTTGTGAAAAATAAGGACTTGTACGAAATAACTAACGAACAGTATCTATCTCTACAGATTCTGAACCATAGATGGCGCCTCTTAGGACATGTTTTACGTCTCAACAGTGACACACCTGCAAGAAAATCTATGGTACAGTATTTCGCAGAATCAACCAAATCCAAATTTCCAGGTAGACCACGTATAACACTACCTTTACTGATTGATAAAGACATTGGTTGAGCTGTTACAAACAAAACTCTCACATTTAATGATATTGTATCCTTCAAATCAACCAATGACCTTCAAAAACTATTAAATATTGCCCAAGATAGAAGTTTGTGGAAACGGTTTAGCATAGAAGTATTCGCAGCTGCACAAGCAGAAAAGTTGCAATCTAATTGAGGCTTGGATGCGGACAGTGCATAGTATATATAAACAATGATGATATTGCTAAGGTAATAGAAATATGTACTCCCTCTGCATCATAAAATACGACAGCACATAAACAGCAATCTTAACGTCTAGTACATAAACAAAAAAACTCTATACCTACTCAAATCATACAAGAAAACAATTTTCCAGACAGTATGATTATTCGTGCGTGACATTATTCATCAAAATAGTCTTACTTCTGCACACTAAATGTTTTAAAAATCTGATTAAAAGAAATGTCTTCACAGGTAACCCATTTACATCTGTTTTCCTTTAGATTTCCACTCCTGGAAACTTCAAGTGTGATGAATGTAATACGATATGCAAGACAATGGGTGTTCTCACACGACATAAAACTTACGAGCATAACAACGTTTTATCACAAAACCCTAAAGTTAAACCCCAAAATGATCTGGACATGTCAACCTTAAATAAGTTGATACATCAAGCTCAGTGTTCGTTATATGAAGAACATTGTTACAATGAAAACCGACGAAAACATATTAAAGATCATAAATGTGTTGTATCTGAACTATTGTACAATGATATTAATAAGTTATATCAAGAGTTACATGAGACTAATAGCGTTGAACAATTTTACCCTTGTTATTATTGTACTGTAAAATAGCTACAAATGCAAAAAGTTACTTTCCACAACTTAGTAATTCAAATGGCACTCTCTTAGCTACAACATTGGCAGACCAGATTTTATCAAATTTCTTGGATTATACAAACCAAGAACGTATTAGTGCTCAAAACAGGGGTGGGCTTACAGCGGTCATTGAAGAATGGGAACATATTTTTACAAAAACTGAATTAAAATTTCGAATGACGACAGATACTGCACATCTGAGAAAAATTGATATAAATAAGATAGCATTCGACCTAGTGCAAAACACTGAAATAGTGAGTTACTATAACTGTATTGTTTCAAGACCGGGACTTGAAGTTCAAGATGACGTGAGCATAAACTTAATTGAAAGCATGATTAAACTTTATCTTCGTGTACGATCCTTTTCTTTAGCTAGGGATGTTACCACCAGACATAAATTAGTGTCGAAGCAGAAAAAAGCAAAAGGAGGCGTGATAATTAACATTCAAAGAATTAGTTATATATTTATATATATATACATTAAAACTGTAATGTTGACTATGTGTCTTTGCCAGAGGTAATTATTTTGTTTAGTTCTTGATCCACCTGACGATATTTTTTAAGAACATTAACTTTTCTGTTCTTCCACTCCAAATCACACTTCCTACCCGGTAATTTAAATAAACTAATATTGTTGATTGTTGTGCTTTTCCGTAAATGGGACAGTACAAAGTGGAAGTGCACAGTTTCTACCAGGCATATTATTGTATAACAAAAATAAGTTCTCTTTCACTTCGCCCTTCACTCTGCAACAACGACGCTATTTTGAATTTTTGTTTTGCACACACATTGGTCACGTGATCGAAATAACCGCGAACAAAAACATAAAACAAAAGAGCTCCAGACCAGGGGGTGGTTTCTATCGACTATGGCTTAAATGAATCATAATGCTCTCCTTTAGCTGAAGTTCGTGATTCGAAGCAGCTGCAGGCATAATGAAGAATTTCTCTAAAGCTGGCCTGGCCTGACTACATGTTGTGAAAAATGAGCAAGCAGAAAGATCATAAGTGACTTGTTTCCCTGTTGAAGGGGAAACACTTGAATATTCCGACGGTCAAATGACGTGTGATTTTACCATGATAGATCGTATTGTAGAAACCGTTGTGGGAAAGTAAAATATGGGCTCAAATATAAAAGATGGAGAAGCTTATTAACTTTTAAACGGGGGTGCTTTGCTCACAAGTAATCATTTCTATCAAACAGTTTGACAGAGAACACAACCTGCAGGTCATTTCTGAAGACCGGAGATAAAAATAGGTCATGCGTCTGCATGTGTCTTTAGATCTGGAAGAAATTTAATTCAGCTGGACTGTATATAAGATTTGGCAAGAATTCCTAAAGCGATGAAGAATGGTATTGAATGGAGGAAGTGAGTTATAGCATTATGTATCACTGCCTTGTCCTGGTACAGTTATCCATCAGATATAATAAAGTATTCACTCTTCAGCATATAATCTATCTGGCTGTTAAATTTGTTATATACATCAAAAATTAATAAATTGATAGATCAATAGATTTCAAAGGTGTTCTATTTTTAGTACCTTTCTCCAATTTTTAAGAATTAATAATAAAACTTTTCCGGAACTTAAATGAAAAACATGAGAACATTATTTTACATATTTATTTTTACTGTTTGATTTTTTAACTGACAGACTCTTTATTAATTTCAATACATTAAATTTTTCAAGCAAGGTAGAGTTCAAAACGTCCTAATTTTTGTACCTTGCAAAAAGGACATGTTACTGTATTACGTTTGTTACAATGTAAATGAACAGGCACACAAACACACAATATATATATATATAAAGTAGGAAGAGGAAATAGACTTACACATTCAAACTGCAAAATTAGTCTCCATTTAAAATGGGCCTTCTTAATGCCGGTAAGTAAAACAGAAGAACATTGGATTCTACAAATCACAACAGCATGGATGGTTAACCAAGCTGTTTTTGTGTTCTCTTTGAAAATTGAGTATACAGTGACTAGAACAGTAATAAGATATTGTGATATTTTAGATTGTTTAGTGGATTTGTTCACTTCTAAAACAATAAATTGGATAAAGCAACGATAATAAATAGAGGACCAAGTCATATCAAAAGCTAAAATGTGTAAAATAGCTAAGTTTTGTGTTTAAACTAAGTAAAATATTTATCTATATTCGGCAAAATAACATCGTTAACCATATGAAACTGAACGCAGTCATATTGAATTAAGTAAATTAACCATGTTGAGCGTTTAAAACGAATAAAATATTTTATTGGAATGTGACAAAACAACAACAAATTACTTCAAACGCACAAAAAGGCTGAAATGCATGGAATAGCCAACGAAAGCATTTAAACCAAATAAAATGCCTGAACTAAATTACATCAAATCTTAATAGTATAGTAATTGAGGTTTCTCAGACCGTTTCCAAATTTTACTTTTCAAAAAAATCTTCAAACCCTCCAATTACTATACTACTTGTGTATGCAATTATACTACTACACAAGCAATTAATGCAATGGTACCCCCTATAAAAACAATTTATATACCCCTATAAAAGCATAATTGTTAACTTTTTATTGTTTTAATATCTTATAATACATATAAGGCTTTAAAGAGCACTTATTTATGGCTTTTTAATCTTACAGGGTTTTTCTGTGTAGCACAGGGATTTTTTACATGTTGAAGCATTTGGAAGGCATAAACTAATTGCGTAAGCAAGTAAATTTGACGCTCGAAGACTCAACACGGCTATGAAAATCCAATAATGCAAAAGTGAACTTTTAAGCGGGAAGTGGTATAGCTTTATTTTTCAATTTTACAACAGGACCGATTCTTATATTTTTAATAACAAAATGGTTGAAAAGCACTGAGCTGAAGGCGACCATACGTCGCACTTGTTGTGTCAAATTACATGGCTATATACTTAAAATTTTGAAACGTATGAATGGTATACTACATTTTTTAAAAATAAAATAGTTATTAACAATTAATTACTTTTATGGAAACTATTTTTTGCTTTTCCTTATAATAGTACAGGTTGAAAGATAATTAATCTGTTTCACGTCAAATGCTAATATTTGTATTAATAAAAGAGAATAACAAAAATATACGTTATGGTTTCATTTCCTAAACCCATAAGATGGCTCTCATTTTATTTTAATTCTCATCCTATATCTTAGCTATTTTATTATGTCCATAAGCAAAGCTTGTCCTATTAAACAAAATACAAAATGTCTTTGTTGTTGGAATTTATATATATATATATATATATATATATGAAATTGTTGTATTTTTATCAATATTGTTTTCATGAACAATAAACTTATTTTCTTCGTTGACTTTATCCATCATCATTTCATATTCACTCAATTCATTATGTTGTTCAATGGTATTATCATCAACCTGTTCTCTATCAGGTTTATCTAGCTTTAAATATTAATATTACTAAGATCATTAAGATCTCTTAAAACATATTTATTTTTACCATTTCGAATCACAAGACCAAAAATTCGTATTTTAATGAGATTATCTTCATTTTCATCACATTTGTTCAATAAATTCATATTACACTTACTTTTACTATAGTAATTTAACATCTCTTTAGGTGTATATATTTATGATAGTATTTTCATGTTATTAATGTTTTTTAATCTTACTTTATTATGTTATGAATAAAATTGTAATAAATAATTCTAAATACAAAATTCTATGCTAATATATGCTATATTCTAATGTGCTAGTAGTGAATCAGGCAAAATAATACATATTGTCAATTAAGTCCTTTTGTAGCAAATAAAAAACAAGATAGTCACATGATGTGTGCAGTGCAGAAAACACGGTAGGAAAAATCAGAAATCATATTTTGTACACCGATTTATTTCTGAGTGCTTTAATGGACTTTTTTCTGAAGGGAAGTTTACTGATCATGATCATAATATCCGGAATGATAATAGATTAGTTAATCTACAATTGTTAACACCACACGAAAATTGTATAAAAAGTGGAAAAAACAGGGATTTCACTTTTCTTAAAAGCAATCATCAAAATAGAAAATTTGTTAATGCACTAAATTTAACTAAATTACCTTATCGGGGAAAAACATTTCGGGGTAGAGTGACGAATTTTTCCCCGAAGAAATTTTTACTCGATATTTTATTACCCGACCAGCATTTTTCCCCCATATTTTTTTCCCCACCAGCATTTTTCCTCGATTTTTTTTGGTTTGCTTGTATAATGTGTTTTGTTTACACCTGATGGCGACCATCATGGAGAAAGTTTCCCTGCAGGCATGTTCCCGCCTTTTCTGGCCGTGCGCCATGAATGTGGCTAACGTATGGCGAAAGTGAGGAAATGAAAGAAAAATAACAACAATGATATAAACACAACAAATGTACATTTGAAAGCTTTAAAAATCGTGCAGCTTGAAAAACCAGTAAACGATACCTATCAAATAAGTTTTATAAATACAACAAGAAATTGGGCATTCGAAAACTTTAATAGATTTCAAATAAGTTCTTATCATTTCTAGAAGGAATGAAAGGGTTTTCAATTCTTTCAAAGACTTCTACGTCTGATGGTGCTTTATCTTCATTGAGTTGTTTTGTTACTTGTTCAGCATACCACTTTTTATATTTTTCCTTTATAAAACTTTTAGCTGGCTTATTGACAGTGATATCAAGCAGCTGAAATTTAGTTATTAGATTATGCGGAACAATAACAAGGGAACAATTGTTTTCTCGACAAAAGTGAGCTTCTTCATCTTTATCTTGCCCCTTAAAGTGTCCATTATAGCAAGACTCATCTGCTCATCTGTGTAACCGTTGGATTCTCGAACCTTTTTGAAATAGGGAAAAACGATCTTGCTAAAAAAGGTGAGAGATTTTTCAGTGTTAGACCAGTGGTTTTCATAACATGTTGCATCAAAACTGTCTGGAAAAGTATACTTAGGTAAACATCTTTTAGTTTTCCCCTCATAGATTACTTGAATGGGAAGAATTTCTTCGAACATAGGAAGAACGAAAGTTGCAGTTACCTGTCGCTTGTCATCAGTACCTTTAATCGAAATGGTTTTCACACCTTCAATGTCAAAAGTGTATTTGCCAGGACTTAGGTAAGACAGTGGTTTTTGATCTGAATTGATGACTAGTTCTTTAGAAATATTATGTTCAAAAATTACACTTTAAATCTCTTTTTGGAAAGTTAATTTTTCTTCTAATAGAAATTGTTTAGATGGCTCTATTTTCCCAGTGGTGCCTTTCCTCTTTGTCCATTTCATTGACTTGATAACTCCTCGTGCCCAATCTTTGGTTAACTTTAAACAGCCCCCATTTTCTTTTAGAAGTGTCGGACTATTTGAGCTCACCACTCCATTGCTGATAGCCATCACAATGCGGCAGCTTATTGCAGTTCCAGCAGCCCGTGTTCCAATCATAACGGTCTTTATCTTTTTCATGAAATCGTCTGAAACTATGTTTGGTCGCCCTTTCATTTAAAAAATTGTATTCCCATCCTTTTCCTTCTTCATTTTAAATTTCTAGGCATTGATGGTAGTTCTAACGAAAGTGTACTTTGGATAAACTTTATTGAATCGCTCAATTGTTGCCTTGGTTCCATGGACTAGTGTATATTTCTTATCTTGTGATTGTTTCTGAGGCAATTTTGTTATAATGCTTTCTGACTTGTGTTGATTTTTTTTATCTCATTTTCAGCCATCATTAGTTCTGATAGTGAAACATCAGCAGTTGCACTTGCAACAAGAGCTTGGGCATCAGTCTCCTTCCAACCCTTTAAAAAGATACGAATGTCTTTCACTTTCGCCATTGCTGTAAAACTGTTTTTCCTTAACGTAAACAAATGTGGAATGAAATCTGCACAAGAAAAACTACAATAAGACAGATTCAAATTCGAATTTTGAATTCTCTGCTTATTATTCAGACATCAGAAAAATATTTTAACAAACAAGGCAGGAGGCTTTATACGATTTTGTTTTTGTATTTCGTATTTTGAGAAAGAGTATGGCTTGTTCATTCACCACAACTGTTGCTTCAAGGGGATACCATGTATACAAACGTACTTCTTGGACAAATGTTAAAGTGGGAAAGAAAGTTACCGTCGAGATGGAAACAAAAAATGCCTAATTGGAAGTCGATCCATATGCATGTGCCATTAGAATTAAGAATCGATTCTTCGACAGCCTCATAACCGTAGGTCATACCCCCCCGTGAAATATCACGATACGTTCACTTCTTTATCAAGACTGAAGGCGGAAAGGTTATTGGTCATGTCAAGTCTTTGCCTTTTTATCTTTTAATTATCCAACTCGCTACAAGAATATATCAATCATCATAAGTATTAAAAAGCTGGTAAGGGAGTTGAGTTAAATGATAAAGAAGCTCAAATCATTAGAGATTATTGGTTTGATCCATCATTGAGCAAATTACTTAAAAGTGATGAAGTTATAGGTGATATCAGATCTCAAAAAGGCAAACAAAACAGCAGTGATTTGAATATTGTGGATATAGCTATTTAAGATTAGAATGTTATAAGAGAATATTTGAAACTGGTTGATTTTATTCTTACAGAAACGAAATGTAGAAAAGTTATATCAGGATATGAAGCATAAGTAAAGGTGTTAGATCTTATAAACAAATGCCCAGAAAAGCTTATAAAGTTGATAGAAAAAGTGTAATTATGGTCAAATTTTTCTTAACTATCCAAAATTAATTAATGAGTATTAGGTTGGAGTCTATAAGGATGACAATATCATTTACAAAGACAAAGGAGATCGTAGTCTTCTTGATCCTCTAACAAAGAGATACCATCCTAGAAGAAAATATACAAGTCAAACTGTTGGAATGTTCAACAACCTGAATATATTAGCTAATATGCAGCCATACAAAACTAGTAGTAAATCAAGGTTAACTGAAGGTAACATGATTTATTACAACAGTCCAAATAATTTAGTGAAACGTCTAGGTCTTATAAGTGCTTCGAGATGGGTTGAAAATACTAACCAATCACTTGTTAATGAATCATGTATGATTATATTATTGATAAAGTACTAGAACTAAATGAAATATCAAAAAACAACATGATTTATATGCTAAACGGTTTTTTATATAACTATTATTATAGATGGATATTCCTTTATTTTTAACTTCAACACTTTGAGTAAAAAAGATAGTAAATCTTACAATTCCATTGTAAGATACACACCTGATATGATTCTCGACAAAAACAAATAATATTACATTAGCTTAATATCAATTAGAATCTCATATTCTTGTCTTGGTACAACAAATCACACGTTTTTGAAATGATACCTAAAATAAAGTCACGATAATGGTGTTACTTGAAAAACTATCACTTTTTCTGATTATAATTACAGTAATACTGATTTTAACAATACCATTCAATCAGCTTTAGTAGTAAATAGTCACTCAAAAGATAGACATGGGGAAGTGATTAAGCAATTAGAGTCATCCTGCTATTTAGGAACAACCATACAACGACAAGGGAGGGGGGTGTCGGGAAGAAGTTGAGACAAGAGTTAGAAGAGCTTGGGCGAAGTGGCGAGAAGTGAGTGGCATAGTATGCGACATGAAAATGCCAATAAAACTCAAGACGAAGATCTATTCATCAGTGCTACAACCAGTTCTATTATATGGTCTAGAGCTCGTACCTTTAAAAGGGGCAGAGGATAGAATGTTAGAAGCGACAGAGCTGAGAATGCTAAGGTGGCTAGCTGGAATATCCTTGCACAAACACAGGATGAATGATGAGATAACAAGATTTTTTAAAGGTAAGGAAAATAACAGAAAGCAAGAGAAGTAAGGTTAAGATGGTATGGACATGTAATGATGAGAGAAAATGACAATATTCTGAAGGCAGTATGGCAGGCACCAGTGACAGGAAGGAGGAGTAGAGAATGACAAAAGCTTAGACTGAGCGATGTCATAGAACGAGACATGAAAGAAGTGGGAGCAAGAGAAGGAGATTGAGAAGACCGAGTCAAGTGGAGAAAAAGGTGTCGAGCGGCCGAGCTGACAAACGTTGGATCAAGGCCGAGGAAGAGAAGTCATTCAAAAACGGGAATCACACTATCATATTTTTCTAAAAATGTATATAAACTTTGAAAGCGGTTATCAAGTGGATCTTAATATGGAAGATTTTTCTAGTCTCATAGGTTTTAATAGTGCTAAGATAACAAAACCAATGTATTCAAATAATCATCCTAATATCACAAGAGATATGAATGATATTATGGTTCATACGTCTTTAATCAGTGAATCATCTGTTTCAGGCACCTTATCAGACGTGATTTATTAATTCAGTGCAGATAATTTACCTTTAACATATCCAATTTATGAAGAACCAAGATACTTTTTATTTTAAAAAATTAACAGAAATAGTATTCGAGATCTTAGAATATATATTATTGATAATAACAAGAATCCATTTGATTTAAATAATCTTCCGGTGAGTCTTACACTTTTGATTAGAATAGGTAATTAATATACTCGTATTATGCACGGAAAGATTAAGGCAATTAACAAATCAAATTTCTAGTGAATCATACTGGTATGATATTGATGGTGGTGATCGAGTTGATTTGGAAACAAAGGAAAATCAAAAGATGATGGAAGTATGGATAGTTTAACATCAGTCGGGAAAAATTCATATCAAAATTAACATCAAAAACCACCAAGCATTTAGCAAAAAAAGCTTTAACAGAAGCAGCTGAAGAACCTGCTAATAAAGCTGGATAAAAAATGGAAGAGGCTGTAACAAAAAAGGTTGTTAACAAATTTAATAAATCAACACAGGAGAATAAGGGTCATCAAATAGTTGAACTTCTTAAAGCCCATTCAGACAACATCATCATCATCTTATCCTATCGCACCATTTCTCTACCCATTTCAAAGCTGTGTCATTTACTGCCTTCAGGTCTGTGTCCAAGCAAACAGGTCCTAATAGGCAGTTGAGCAATATGTGGGTCATTGTTTGATTTGGTTCTCCGCATGGGAATTCTGCACTATTTGTATAACCCCACCTCTGGAGGTCATCCCTTGTCCTACCGACTGTAGCTCCAGCTCTATTCAGGGTGACCCTCGATAACTACAACAAAACAACTACACCAAATAACCAAAGAAGTGATTCACTATCAACTGAATTGAACAAAATTCTAGCCATGTGACTTTATCTAAACCATTAATAGAGAATACCATTTAGATTTTCAAATAATGTAGAAAGTGATGAATGTACTAGACATGAACTCAATACTCCAGTTGTTCAATCTGGAAACAATGTAAACCAAAAGAAGCCAGGCTATTGGATTGAGGTGGATTCACAACTCAAACAGGAGCTCTTGAGTGGTATAATGGCTTAATTGAAAATAGTTTTAACATATAACATAACATCAGCACAATAAACGATTCTTATGGAATGACTGAATCCATCAATGCAAAATACAACTGCCAGGCAGTAAATGTCTGGCCGTTGTAGTATTCATAATTATTCATAATTATTCATATCTAGAACTGTTCTAAATATGAATAATTGCAACCATATTGTAAATATGAGAAATTTAGTTGAATATTCAAATAACTACACAAAACCTGCTGGTGGCTCTCAATATCATTTTCAGCTAGCGTACTCTGCGAACAGACACAGGCCCTTTTGAAAATATACAACAATAAACTTCATTAATCAAAGCAGCACCTTATGGTATTACTAGAAATGTTAATTAAAACGCTGGTTACCACAACCGCCGGCAAATCTTAACAGACCCACTTAATAACACACAAACTATCATTTTACCATTAAACCCGTCTAGGATTTTTTGGCCATCTAGAACAACAAATTCTATCAAATGGAAAAAAAACTTTAGAAAGCTAATCAGAAAATGGTGACAATGTTATCTCCCGTAATACCAGTGTGACTAGGAAAGGTTGATATATTCAAAATAAAATGGTACTGTGGGTTCCGAGGCTACAACTCCATCGATTATGAGGAAGAATATTTATCAACCTTTTTGCAGAGCCACAGTTGATTATATCTGAAAGAATTGATTTTTACTTCGGATGATACAACTACAAGACAAGGAACATTTAAGATCAGCACAAGCATTCAGAAACTTTGTCATATTTTTCGCTTTGTACTTAATTTTAAAAATTGAATAATCAGTTAAACAACATATTTGTTTATGATACCTTTAACATTGGTGGAAATGGAGTTACATTTTCATCAGCACAACTTGAAGTAGGAGGAGGTATATCTTATTCTAGTGAAATAATTGAACCAGACAGAGAAGTCAGTAAAGCTTACAGGACATTATTAGATTAACCTGGTTTTAGTCAATGTCAAACCCATATATTAGTTTTGAAGAGTTTCAGACTAGGCATGGTATTTTATATTTCGACCTTTGTATAATGGATACTCCCGCTTGAAAATGATGACACTAAACTTGAGCTTAGGTATACTTTATCAGGTGCTCCAGGCCATATACGCGCTTGTATTTCATAAAGAAGAGATTCATGTTGATAATAAAAATAGTAGGGTAGTGTTACGCAAATAGTATTTTTGATCATAAATCGTACATATTTTATTTAAGTGTATTATATATTATGGCAGAATATTTTAAATATGGTGTTAAATTGCCTAAAAATAAGAAAAGCAAAATTGCTAAACATTGCTAAATAAGTCTTCTATTACATTGAGACTATCAATTCAGTTTCAGGCAATGTAAGGAATTCTATATCTTGATTTGAGTAAGCAAGAGTCTGCGGGACTATTCACAAACGATAATAAAACTAAAGTAATGAAAATTAAACGTATCAACTATCCAGAACTTCTTGATAACATCACTGTTAACGGGGAGGCAATAGAAAATGTAAATGAATTCATTTATCTCGGTACAAAAATTACAGCCACGTATGACGACTCTAGCGAAATTAAGAGAAGGATAAATATAGCCAAAAATGCTATGATCTCTTTAACAAAGATTTGGAAAGATTCGCATATATCTTTAATCACCAAGAAACGATTGCTCGCTTTCCTCGTTTTCACCATTGCAACATATGGTTCAGAATGTTGGGTTGTAAAGAAACAGGATCTTAAAAGAATTGAATCTTTTGAAATATGGTGTTATCGTAGGTTACTGAGAGTTAGTTGGACTGAGAAAAAGACTAATGAGTGGATCATCCAGAAGATCGACTTTAAGACACGTCTTATACTTTTGATCACCAAGCGAGAACTTTCTTTCTTTGGACATATTTGCCGTCATGACAATGTTGACAGGGATCTCTTATTAGGCTCTGTATTTAGTAAGCGAGCACGAGGTAGGCCTAAGACACGCTATAGTGATAACATCTCTCAGCTATGTGACTAAAATTAATTCCAGAACTATATCGAATGGCGCAAGGTCGGTCTGGTTGGTGAAATTTTTGTGGAGGGTCACGGCAGATCTTGAGATGATCTTTCTGTTTAATGATGACGAAGCAAGAGTCTGGGTACTACTAAAGTTGAGATAAACATTCCAGACAAACCCTGTACCTTAATGCCGTTGTTCATCATGAAGAAGAGGTTCAAAGATGTTGACCTTAAAATTTCAAAAGCTCAAACGAGTTATATTGTTCAAAAAGGTGGATCGCTTTTCTTCAGCTTGATGTCTTCTACCTACTATGGCAAAAGCAAGATCAAAGTACTTTCAGGATTAGCGACTAGGCAAATTCAAGCTTTGGGATAATTTTTAATGGCAAAAATGCTTGGAAAAGAAGAAACAGGTGGCTATTTAATAAAAAATAAGATTAATCAATTAATTGCTTGTAAGAACCAATTAACTAAGAAACAGAAAGAACAAATTATGAACTCCCTTAAAACAGGTAGTGATTTAGTGGTTAAACCAGTTGAAAGCCAAATAACTGGTGGTTTTTCACCCAGTCGTCTTGAGGTTACTGGTATCCCATTGCTTGCTAAAGCCCTCAAAGGTGGTCTTCAAAATCGAAGGTATGATAAAAGCCTTCAAAATAGAAAGGTTAAAACAGCTGCTGGCTTGCAAAAAAGACCTCATGTTAGTAATATATAAAACACCCCTTTATGTTGGTATGGGTCTTTAAAAGAGCTAAAAAAAAAGAACTCCGACGAAAAGGCAAGTAGCATCAGGTCTGTTATTCGGAAAGAATTAAAAAATTTTATTTGTTAATAAACCACTGAGTAGGATAAATATTGCCAATACACCTTTCCCGAGATTTTTTTTCGCTGCATGAAAACGAGGCGGAACTTGCGAAAAAATCAAAACATACAGCCAGCAAGTGCTTTGAAAGCGAAAATGGCGCTTCTTGTGTTCTGCTAATTGATTGCTTAATATAAAAATGGAGTCTTCAGAAAATTATGCTGGTTCGTTTGCCTCTAGACCAAAACAAA
>RDPX01000469.1:422419-454277 GCA_003991215.1 Morbakka virulenta | reverse complement strand
ATTTAGCCTCACAAACGTCTCCATTGTCTTTTCTCAAACCAACTGTCATACTTCTAACTTCTCTTTTCATACTAGCTTTGCATTGTCCCTTAACATAAAAAAAGCGTTTTGTTAATCTCGTGAACAAAGCTTTTCTCAGAACATATCCCTCTTCCTTGAATTTTCTGCCCCTGTTCATTGTTTTTACTATCGACTTTCCTCTTTTACCACTCTTTAAACGATGCTTTTCTATCTCTTTTATTGTAAACAATGGCAACTTTAAAAGATCTTTTCCCCACTTCAATTTCTTTTCTTCTTTCATAACAACAATATTGATTTTCTCATCAACATTTTTCAGCAGTAACTTTATAAGATTCTGTGCGTCCTCCATGCTGAAATAGTTTATTTTGATTTTTTTTTCGCAAGTTCAGCCTCGTTTTCACGCAGCAGAAGAAAATCTCGGGAAAGGTGTATTGGCTGAAATATTTTGGAATTAAAACTCTTCAAGGTGCGTATACAGGAGGTCAAATACAGAACCAAAGTAAAACAGGATTTTATGTTATGAATATCGGAAAGATTGGAATAAAATATAAATAATAGGGTTTTTTTTCGGCATTCAAATTCCTCTGAAATGTAATTAATCTTCTGTTTCAAAAGCTTACTTAAACATTTGTGTTCAAAACAACTCGTAAAGACAAGATTATGGAAATACTGTAATACATACGATACTTGTATTTGCCGACTAGATCGTGGAAATTCATTAGAAGTTACATATGATAGTTTAGCAAGACAAATATAGAAATTATATGATAAGACATTGTCTGAAAATCATGCTGAGCAGACAATGGAAGCCAAGCAGCCAACAATATGTACTAAAGGAAATAGAATTAGCAATGATATATTTTTTAATTTAACGGTGCTTGGGAAATATAAGTGATATAAACCTTAATATAAGTAATAATAGCATTATTTTAACACCAGTCCAGGATATTCTCAATATTATAATTGTTTTCCGACAGAACTCATTTACTGGCACATACTGAACTGGAAACTGTCTTTTTGGTCATAATAACCAAAGGTTTGATAAACTTGTCACCTTTTCACTAACTGGAGACCTCGTCATTGGTGGTACAACAGACGATCAAATCGTCATTGGACCATGTAAATTCAACAATAAGAGCCCAAGTGGAAATTACCAAACAAGAGCGAATGGTGGTGAACTTTATAAATGGTTTTATCTATCCACTGGAATGTTCCAGTAAGAGCAAACAAATAAAGCGTTTGGAGTAATGGAAGGAAAACTAAATAATTTTACTGTAAAACCAGCACCTGGTTAAGACAAAATGGCATTTGGAGACGAATCTCTCGGCGGATCAGTAGGATTGAACACATCAATCGCTTGTTTTGCTCTGTACAAAGAAAAATTTATTGAAGATATAAACTTCATCGTCATGTTCTAAGCGAAAATTAGAATAAAACTGATCATGATCCAATATCTTTCACTTAAATTATAAAGACTTTGTAATATAGTGAATGCTTCAAGTTGTTTAAGAAATTTGAAAGATACATTTCATATTATAAAATAATTATTCCTAAATATTAATGATCAAATACTAAAAAGTAGTATGATATGTCAGCACTTAACGTATAATATTCTGGGTGAATTAATGACATTTAATGCTATCTTTGAAGAGTATAATGAAAAGAGAGATCTTATTGCTCCTGGAAATAGTTGTTTAACACATGTATTAGAAATACTATTTGGGAATGTAAGGTGCTGTCATTTATAAAGTTATCTGCATGATGCTTATGGTAGATTTTTAAATAAATATCAAAATTGTTCGAGGTTACTGTTATACTATCCATCCATCCGACATGACCTATCCTCCAGGCCATTGTCGACCAGGTTCCTTACTCCTGTTGGTCTCGTGTTGCATGTAGTAGTTCAAGTATGCTTGCTTTCCTTGTTGCCCTCATCAATCCATATGTGTACTTCTCTCTTAGTCTTCCTCTAGCTTTGCTTCCATTTATCATACCGGTTGTTACTACATTTTCCAGCCCTTCTCTCCTCATTATGTTGCCAAAAATTGAAGTTTTCTTCCCCTGATGTTTTTCATAAGGTATTTCTTCTCCCCAACGATCCTCAAGACTTGTTTCAAATATTTTAACTTTCTACACCGTATAGCAGAGCGGACAATACATGTGATTTTATGAGTCGCTTCCTTGTTTTTATTGACAGCTTTCTGTTTGTGAGGATTGCTCTCATATTAATAAAATTTGCTTGGCAATACTTATCCTCTTCCTGATCTCAGTCATACATCTTGCGTCACTTGTTACTGTACTTCCCAGATATTTGAATCCGTTTAGTTGTTCGACCTGTTTGTCATTACATCTTAATATCACTCTTGGGGGTTGGTTTTGTTTGGTAAATACCATAACTTTCGTCTTTTCTGCGTTTATATTTAAGCCTTTCTCTTCACTGTCAGTTTGTACTTTGTTGAAAGTTTCTTTTAGCTGTACTTCTGAATCAGCTATTAGAACGGTATCATCAGCATATCTCAAATTATTAACTTTCTTTCCACTGACTCTTACTCCTTCCATTGAGGTTATGCCTCTCATTATTATCTCACCATAAATTGAAAACAAATTTGTTGACAATACATATCCATGTCTAACTCCTCTCTTGATATCTTGAAAGTTTGTAGTTTTTCCTCCGGTGTTGACGCAGGATTTTTGAGCAAAATAAAGGTTCTTTATCAATCTATAATAATCCTTACCACCGATGCCAATATTCTCCAATATTTTCATTAACTTTACATGACCCACGCGGTCAAAGGCCTTTTCGTAGTCAATAAAGCAAACGTACAGGTCATGTTATTTTCCAACATCCTTTCGCTTAAAACTGTCAAGAGGAAGATTGGATTACTCGTTTCCTTTCCTTGAACAATCCACATTGTTCTTCCAAGATTTCATACTGTATTTTGTTACGTATACGTCTGGAAATAACTTTCAATATAATCTTGGTTACTTGACTCATTATACTGCGTATTCTATGCTTTTTACACTCTAACGTCCCTGGAATCTTTGGCATGGGTATGAATATTGATTTAAACATTTGCTCTGGTATTTTTCCAGTGTTGTATATCTGGTTTGCCAAATTTGTTAGTCTTTTCACCATTGTATCAGCTGATGCTTTGATCATTTCTATTAATATTCCATCTTCGCCAGCTGATTTGTCTCTTTCATATCATTTATCGCACTTTCAATTTCACTTTGCAGTATTTTGGCCCCTTTTTCCTCAACGTCATCTTCAAGCTCATCTTCATATCTATCATCGTTGAATAACTCAGCTATGTATTTACTCCATCTACATACTCCCTCTTCATTATCCATCACGGTTCCATCTTTTCTCTTTATAGCACCATTGTTTCTGGATTTGCTTTTCTGGGCTAACTGTTTTATCTTCTCAAATCTTGAATGTTGGTTAGTCGTGATAAGATGTTCTATTTCGGCACATTGTTCGTCAAACCGCTGCTGCTTTCTTTTGCTACACTTTTGTTGAATCTCTTTATTCTTTTTCTTGTACTCGATTTAAAACACCTTTTAATAGTCGTCTTTCTTCCATTTTTTGTAGTATATCGGCAGTCATCCAAAATTTCTTTTTCCTGCCTTTGGCAAATCCTTCTTAGCGCTTTCGGTTAGAATAACTGACATATTTTTCCACATAGCGTCTAGGCTATAGTCGCTGCTGTCTACGTCTAACACATCAAATCTGTTCCTAACCTACACAGCATATTTCTGTGTTACTTCCGCATTTCTTCCTAGAAGATTTACTTCGTATCTTACTTGCTTTTTAGGCTTGTTAATCTTCTTCAGCTTAAGAGTGATTGACGCGATGAGTGGCACATGGTCACTGTTAACATCTGCACTTGGGTATGGTGCGAACTTGAGTCACAGAGTTTCTAAATCTCTTATTTATCGTGATGAAATCTATTTGGTTTCTGGTGAGGTCATCTGGTGATTTTCACGTCCATAGATGCCGCTTCTGATGACGAAACCAAGTGTTCATCACTACATGATTGTTCTCCAAACACCATTCCGCTAACTTTTCTTCTCTTTTTCTCCAAATCCATATGATCCTATGATATCTTCAAATCTTTCCGATCCTATTTTTGCGTTGAAGTCCCCCATAACTATGTTTATCTCATGAGTTTTGCATTGTTTCCTTACATCGTCGAGGTCACTATAAAATTTGTTCAATACCTCTTCATTCGTCTCTGATGTTGGTACATTTGTTTGTATCAGGTTGAAGTTGATTGGGTATCCTTGCAGCTTTATTATGAGTATGCGATCTGATTTTGCATAATATCCACTTAGGCATTTCCTGGCTTCTTCGAAAAGTAGAAAACCAATACCTCTTTCATATTTATTTCCACCTAAATAGATGAAACCTGTTCTATCGTACTTTAGTTCATCACAGCAGTTCCATCTTACTTCGATTAATCCCATGATATCAATTTTCTATCTGTTCACTTCTTGTACTACATTGGCTAATTTACCTGCTTGGAACAGTGTTCTTATATTCCAAGTACCAACTCTCCACTGCTTCCTTTGATGTGCAACAGACGCGTGATTACGGACAGGGTTTGCCTGTCGCCCATGAGGTCCCTGGCCGGACGTGACAGCTACATAAATGTTGCTCCCGTTCACGTCGTTACCTTGTATGTGATAAGTGTTGTGAATCATGATGTTCTAGGATATATACGTAGTTAGGGATCCAGTTCTCTTCTACGACACAGTAATAAGCGGTGCTCCTAGCCCTTGGCCCCCAAAAGCCAGCTCACAAGACAATGAGAGATTTAACCCATGCCTGGATGAGTATTGGTGTATGCCGGGACATGTCCACACGCCGACGGGCCCTGCACATTGCACCTACCGGGTGCTCATCCTCCGACGGCTCTTTTCGTCGGAGGCTCTAAACATCTCCTTTGTTCTTGTATATGGGAACTAGTGTAATTTTGTTCCACTCATCCTTCACCTGGTCTGTGTCAAGAATAATGTTTAATAAACTTGTAAGGAACTGCATTCTGTAGTCTTCTAGATGTAAGAAGACTACGGAATGCCATTGTGAGGTAAGACCTATCCAAGTGCTGATTGCGACAGTGATCATAATCCTATAATCGGTGATATCAAGATAAGTCTAAGGAAAAGGAACATAAACCACGCTAAAGAGGTGGAATTGGACTGACCTTGAAATATCAGGGAAAAAGATGGAATATACAGTAGCTGTTCAGAACAGGTTCGAAGTGCTAAATAAAACAGAAGTTGAAGACTGGACGAGTTTCAAAAAAGCAATCGTCCAGCCTGCGAAAAATTTTGTTGGAAAGAAAGAGAAAAGAAAAAGAAAACTTTGTATGAAAGACAGCATCCTAGAATGATAAAAGAAAGACAGAAAGTAAAAGACCACAAAGGTGTTGCATACCAAACACTAAATAGAATCATATAAGTAAACTGTAGGAAAGCAAAAGAAGAATGGCTCAATAAACAGTGTTTGGAAATTGGAAATGTTAGAAACCCTGAGCCATCAAGCCTATTCAGGAAAATAAAAGAAATAAATGGTAAGCTAATATGCAGTTCTAGTGGCTGCACTACGTCGGAGGAGGGAAGGCTTCTAATGGTGAGGGACAAAATAGCGAATAGATGGAGGGAGGATATTAAGGAGTTGTTTAGCGATATTAGGGGTGAAAAGCCAAATATTCCCAGAGATTTAGATGGACCGATCATAATAGAAGCGGGTGTAAGATCCGCATTGCGAAAAATGAAAAATGACAAAGCAACAGCCCCTGATGAATTGGCTGTAGAAACGTTGGAAGCTTCAGATGATTTCGGTTTGAAGAAGATGACACAAATGCTAAATAAAATCTTTACGTCTCTTGACATACCACATGAATTATTAGTCTTGTGAGCCACTTTGACGAAAATATTAATGAGAATAATTTTGACACAAATAAGGAAAAGCACTATGCCAGGGATAACTTTTAGTTAATTTGATTTTAGCCCAGACACCGGAACGAGAAATGCTATATTTACATTGCAACCCACATGCCAAAGGGCATACGTGTTTTATTGATTACAATAAAGCTTTTGACAGAGTTCAGCATAAGGAACTTATAGAAAATTTAAGCACTTTAGATATCGACGGTAGGGACCTGAGAATCATCAGAAACTTGTATTTTGGGATTAAATCGCCGGTGTACGTATTGATGGAAAAGTGGATAAATTTGTCAAAATAAGACGAGGTGTGAGACAGGATTGTGTTCTGTCCCCTGATCTCTTTAATATTTGCATGAGAAAAAATCCTTGTAAATAGAAAATGTTGGTGTAATTTCCATTGGTAGAGTTGTTATAAAACAGTACGCTTTGCTTATTGCAGACTCCAATGAAAAATTGCAACGCTTTGATCAGATAGTACATCACAGTAAAAGAATGGGGATGAACGTTAATTGTAACAAAACCTTTTCTGTATCGATAAGTAAAGCAAACACAGCACCAAAATGTTCAGTTAACATTGGTGGAGTTGAAATCAAACACATTTATAGTCTCCAATATCTTGGTTCAATAATCACATCTGATAGTATATGGGAACAAGAGATAATTACAAGAATTGGCCTGGCAAGGAATGCTTTAAATAAAATGGGGGATATTCTCACAAATCTTTCTCTATCAGTAAAAACAAAGCTGCGTGTTCTTAATTGTTACATAATCCCAATATTTCTATACTGTTGTGAAAGCCGGACAATCAGTAAAATATTGGCTAACCGTCTGGATGCTGCAGAGCTGTGGGTTTACAGAGGTATCCTCAAAATATCAGGGGCAGATATGATGGCGAACGAAGAAGTACTGAGAAGATTAAACGTTAGATGTAACATTCTCAAAACTATAAGACGAAGAGAGTTTGAGTTCTTTGGAAATATTGTTAGGAAAGAAGGGTTCGAATATTTAGCTGTTACTGGAAAAGTAAATGAGTGGAAAAGTAGAGAAAGAAGTAGATTCATGTATATGAGTAAACTACCAAAACTGATCAACTGGTCGAATGTGGGAATCATAAGAAGGGAGAAGAATGGAATGAAGAGCCATAGTCACCTACGCCTTATCAAGGCATGGGACCTAAAGAAGAGGAAAAAGAATAACAAATAAAAAATTAATTAAATAAAATAAATTAAATGAAATATGTGAAATGTAATTAAAAAATTAAAAGTAGTTTTGGAATTGAGGAAATTTTTATTAAAAAATTTATTTCTGGAAACATTTTGAAAAAGTTCATATTTGAAAAAATGGTTCTAGAAACCTTGATTACTATACTACTATTGTTAAAACACGATAACGGGAAACATTGCTTTTGCTAACTTTCGGTCATTTCAGACAAAATTTCCGCCACTTCCGGTCGCAAAAATCGATAACCTCCCTTCAGAATATATTTTTTTTCAGAAATTCGTTTTAAGTTCTTTAGATCCCTGTAGGCTCAGAGGGTGAGTAAAGGGGAGAATTGGTTAGAAGGAATTATTTGGATTACCAGGGGTAGTGGGGGTTATTAGGGATTAGCAGAGGTTACAAGGAATTCGAAGGTCAAGTAGTTGTTACTAAGAGTTATTATGGATCAGTAAGACTTAAAAGGGCAGAACTAATTTCATTTAATATCGACAGCTAAGTGGCCCATTTTGCCAGTTTTAAATAATTGTTGACAACAAGTCTTAAAAGGATAAGACGTCCTTTTGGCTTATTCATGTTTCACAAAGACTGTAAGGATGAAGCTTTAATAAGACTACTTGTGAAGCTGAGGGAAGAATATTCTTTGATATTATCGTCTGAATAATAAATTCAAACGCCAAATAATCTTTTAATATGACGTCAATTTGTAGATAGTCAATGAATATTTTAGATGCTTGGATTTTTCATCCAGTTTATTGCAGTCGTGTATCTGCTTTCCATATTTTTACCGTCTTTACAGAAAACAGACATTTTAATTTCGGCTTTGCTTTTTATTTTGGAAAAATTATCTATTCTTTTTGCTTTTGTTGCCGCTGCTAAAAATTCTTGATCAAAATTTCTTTTTTCAAACAAAAAGCATTAAATATTAAATGGATACCGACATAAAAAATGACATAATCAGTAATGACGGAGGTAATAGATTTAAGTTTAATAATTGAAAATAAATTAGGAGAAATGAGATATATTTGAAGAATTAAGAAGGGAATGATCTTTTTCCTAAACTCTAAAGGCAGTATTTACTTTGAAATCTTCCATTTAGAATTACTATACTATATTATTTTATCAAATTATCTTCTTCAACTTAAGGTTAAATGCTCGAGAAAGAGAATAGTGAGAAGAGCTCTAGTGCAAATCTCGTTCGATGTATCATTTGAAATGAAGAAAAAAAGGCTTATCAATAGAACCTTACGTAATGACTTAATTCTCTTAAAGCACTCTACAGGAAACCTCATGTTTTTCCCCAAATGTGGTGGAATTTAACAATTGCAATGCCTCATTGTACACCACGATCTTATTGCTTCCCTTCTAAAGCGTCTATTTTTCTTTCTTTCTTTGAATATATAGTTTCTTCCCTTGGTTGTTTTGTTGTTGTTTTGATCCTCTTGGTTACTTTTCATTGATACCTTGGTCGTTTAATATACTGAAAAATGAAGTCCAGGACAGGTCTTTCTGATGCTGTATCACCAATGCAAACTGTGCTTTGCCTATTCTAACCCTATTTTAGCCATTTTTATGACTAAATATATCCTTTCGATGACATCGAACACATTCTTATGAATAATTATTCATGGTGATTATACTTGCAGTATTACAGATGTTGCTACTTGTTACCATCCTTAATTCCATGGTAGTAGTTGCGGTAGAAGTTAACGCCAGAGAGTAAGTGATACAAGTACTAGTAAATATAATTACCGACACAATATAGGGAATAATGTTTGAACGCTAAAAACAATAATAAATATAATAAATCTAAAAAAAGAAAAAAGAATAAAAGGCTGAATAGATTTTAAAACTTATGATCGATATTTAAGGGCACCGACTGACTTCTTTCTCTCGTAAGCCATTATTTGTAACTTCTTAAAAAGACCGCAGCAGGCGAGAAAAATTATATTTCTTTAAATGGAATCTTTTTCATGGATTAGAAATACAGAATTACTTCCTATATAAAAAAAGTTAAATGTTGAAATCGTGTTTATACGACAGAGCTAGATTCAAGATTGAGTAAGTCCTATTTTCTCGTACAAAACAGTAAAGTACATATAAGTTGAAAAGTAATATTGGGAAAGAGCCTTTTTACTCTTTTCAGAATACACAAAGCGAATTTCTGATACAAGTAATCGTAAAGAAAGTGGCATTAAAAACGTAGAAAAGGAAAACACGTACAGCACCGTTAAGGTAGGATTGAGAAAAGTGGGCAATTTTTAATTTAAACTTTTTAAAGTTGATAAAGATAACACTTTATAGTCTTGGTTAATTTGCAAGTGTTTCAGCCGTAAAATATATGATAGGAAGCTTCTTAAAGCAAAAAGTTCTATTCGATGAAGCAAACAGAAAAGTGACAACCTGTATATATTTAGTATCTAATTAACCAGAAAGAAGCTGTACAAATGGTAGATGATTAACGATTAGTGGTACAAAACTTAATATTGCAATTAAAATAATGTTCATTTTAGTAGATAGCTGTTTTCCTTGCATTCCACTGGACGGAGTCTCCAGATTTAGAAAACTATAGTCAATTTGTTTTTGTCAGAATAGCGGATGCAAAAAGCAGGAGGTGTTGACACTTGCTGTGGTTTGCAACTTAACTTCTAATAAAGGTAGTTGCACTTGGCTGTTTTTTATGTACGAAACTTTAACAAAGAAGCGACGTAATTTTTGAAATGGGTCTGGACATTGTTGGGCCAAATCAGAATCTTGTATCATACTCAGTAATCTTGTTTCTTCAAATTGGGTCATTAGAAACTGCATGCTTTAGCTTCATAGGTAATGTGAAATATACAGGTTTTGATGAGCTAATAAAGGTAATTTACATCCCATCATTTTAAACATAAAACCTTCTGAAATTGTTATGTAACCAGTCGCTTCGAAAATCATTTATGGTTTTTTGTAATAGGATGTTGAAGTTTGGAAAGAATTACTATATTCATTTTTGACTATCAGGGAAAGATTTTTGTGATTTAATGAGAATAATCATGCAGTGTGTCAGTCTATTAATCTACCAAGCATTTCCTGAAATAAAACTGCAATCTAAATAAACTTATAAAATGGATAGCGAAAGGGTAGAAAATACCGCCAATTCAGACCAGATAAGGAAGTCAAGTGCTGAACCTAAATTCAAAATGTCAAATGCCTATTTATTCATCATTTTTCTACAATCCTTTTATATACAATTTCCGACTAAGGCCTTCACAAACTTCATTTCTAAGTAATTTATATATATAAAGTTAAATATCGTAGTTCCTTTCAGTCCTAATATCACTCCAAATTCAAAAAATTTTTTCTGGACCATAAAAAAAATCGCTTATGATTTTTTTGTTTCGAGATTCGTATCTTATCTGTTACCATGGTCATTTAAGGATTTAAAAATTATTCTTCTGTTTCATATAAGCATTTACAATCAGTAAATAAAAATTTACTTCACTATAAACTTCAATGTGTATAATTCTGTAAACAATCTGCAATGGTATACTTTGTCAAAGGGTTTACGCAAGGTAAGGGTAAAATGCAGGGAAACCTTTGCTCTTATCACTGTAAATCTGTAATATTTTATTATGTTAACTAGAGCATCGTGTCTTCCAAATTACCCTTTTTAGAACTAAACTGAAGCTCATGCAAGAGGAAGAATAAAATTGGTATAAAAAGTTGAATGTGCAGTACTTTAAAGATTTACTAGAATTGGATGAATATTGGATTGAATAAAATACTTTAAAGGTTATTTCTGTGTTAACTATAAAAACTTGTTGCCACGTTTCACAAAACTAAAATTACGACTTGCTGAAAAAAAACGTGAGAATACTGCAACTTTTACCAATTTCAGAGGGATTTGAAGAACAAATTACTCTTTCTATTTCTGTCACTGTTATCGTTGATTAAAAAGTGGAATTAGCTACTGTCTGTCCTAAAAAGTATTTGAATACTATTTGGTTCTCGATTTGATTTCTGATTGCATAAATTTTAGCATCATTTTTTTTATAATTTAGGCTAATAGGTCTGACGTTATTCTTTTCTAAGAAAGAATTATTCTTTTAATTTTATCAATGTTAACCCTTACATTATTTCCAGTATCGTAAGCATACGGTTACGATAAATTTTGTATAGAGTGTGAAGACGTATTTTTCAACTTGCTTTATCTTTCCTAAAAATATTGCCTAGAAAGACATCATGAATTTTCACTGACTTTATCAATATCATTCCGAAAATAAACTGATTTTTGCAACAGGCTGATCTCTTTTATCAAGTGATAAATATCTACTGTATTTTTACATTTCCTCAGATCAGAATTCCAACCTTCTTATGACAGTTTTTCTAAATATACTTTAAGATAAAATTTAATTACTTACTGATGACAATGGTTTTCCAGTATTACGCTGTCACATTTTCTGGATGAAAGTTACAGAATAATATCAATTGTAGATATTGATGTGATATTGTAAAAAAACACGTTTCTGTTAATTGATTGACATTTTCTGCCATTTGTCATATGATTAATATTCATTTTCCTTTTAAGGTGATTCTAAATTGTGAAAAAAAGGAAGCAGGAAACAAGAGCTATAGAATTAAAATATTCAGCAACATCGGGTGTGGATTTGTAGCTAAACAAGTCTACTCAGAAGATCGGCTGTCTTATTACGGTAAGTTATAAATGATACTTGCTATAGCTATGATAATCCTGCAAGCTCTGTAGTTTTACTTATTTTTTAAAAGATATTTATTTATTGCTACATTGAGACAGGAATATTGTGGGTAGAGTTTACTGAATAAAAAAAATAATATATTTGAGATAACGAAAAACGAGTGATTCATTTGACAGGTATATATTTATGTAAAGTTGGTAACGGACTGATCGTTACTGAAAGATTTCAGTCTCTCACCTCTTTTGAAGCCAATTTTGCTAGGCAATTGTGTAGATACTAAGACACTTTACTAAGAAGGTATTTGATATGTTATCGCAATGGTATATAGAGTATAGCTAAAGAAACAGAATACGTATTATCATATATTAGTAACTACATACGTAGTTACTAACAAATATGCCTTTATCAAAACATATCAACTACACTGAAACTACAACAATCAAAAATAGAAAATATCTTCCTATGTTTTGAATAGGGATTGAGAAGCTGTTCAAGAGTCTTGTTTCATGTGGCATCAGTGTTTGATATTTTTAATATGAAAATAATTTCAATTTCGTTTAGACTGTCATTTGTAAATTAATATTAATTCAATTTTTTTTTTCATTTGTCAATTATAATTAACTCAATTTTTTAAATACTGTTCTCAAATACATTTAGAAGGGACCAAATGTAATTATGAGAAGAAAATGTAATATTTTAAACAGGACAGACATCAAATCATATATTATATACAAAAAATATGCGCCGATAAGAATTAGAAGAAGAAGTCTTGTAAGATGAAACAGTGTATCACATTAAAATTTTGATTAAGCAAAATGCAAAACTGATTTTATTTGTCAAATTTGCTAGTTAGTTTCAGGTTTATTCCATGTATTGACCTCGATGAGGTATTGCTTACTTGCCTGGTATCGCATTGGTACTTTTTATTGCTGTTGAGCTAGAGAACTTGAAAGAGGAAGTGCCCTATTTTCGCATTCTTGGACTCAAAAGCTGCCTTTATTTGAAATTCTTGAGCAGGTAACCATTAACCGAACGTCCTTGTTGACATCCACTATGNAGAATTAGAAGAAGAAGTCTTGTAAAATGAAACAGCGTATCACATTAAAATTTTGATTAAGCAAAATGCAAAACTGATTTTATTTGTCAAATTTGCTAGTTAGTTTCAGGTTTATTCCATGTATTGACCTCGATGAGGTATTGCTTACTTGCCTGGTATCGCATTGGTACTTTTTATTGCTGTTGAGCTAGAGAACTTGAAAGAGGAAGTGCCCTATTTTCGCATTCTTGGACTCAAAAGCTGCCTTTATTTGAAATTCTTGAGCAGGTAACCATTAACCGAACGTCCTTGTTGACATCCACTATGCCAGATTTAAAAATACTGTTCACTATTGAAATCAAATCTAAAATATCATTGTTATTTTCTATTTGCGTTAGCCATTAAGCTATCTATTCACTAATATCATGTTGCAACTCAGTTTTATAAATGATGTAACTTAAATTTGGAACAAGCAAGGCATTCTCTTCACAATATCTTTTTGTATTTTTACTTTCAAGTTGACACCAATTTTCTACAAAAATCTTGGTCTTGACCCAAAAAATGTGCTTAACTTTATCATTTTTGTAAGAAATTTCTGCAAAGAAAATCAAAACAATAAGAAAGACCAAAGATTTGGTAAGACCATTTTACACTTTGTGAAACAGGAGGTGTTGCAGTAAAGTGTTGGTCAGAAAATATTGCTTCACTGATGCAGGTGTTTAAATAGAACTGTAACTGTTTTCATTAGTAGAAACAAAAGTTAATAGAAGTGGATATCCATTTTCCATATAGATAAAATCTGGAAGAGGTTTTTTAAGACTGAGCACAGTGTTGATGCAGTCTAGTTCATTTTTTAGAGGATAGCAAACGTACGTTTTATGAAGCTAGTTGATAGGATATTGGAATGGATTAAAAAGTATTTTTAGAAAAAATGCAACAAAAGTATATGAAAGGTTTGACTAAACATATATCTAGACATATGAAAGTGAGTATGTTTGTTTGTCTGTATGCATGAAGTAAATTTATGAGAAAACTACTGAACCTAGGAACCTGAAATTTGGAGTGTTAGTATATCTTTATCCGGGGGAGGATCTGAGATATAAAAGGCTATCCACGGAGGTCATATTCATCGGTGTTAGGAAACGGCCATTTTCAAGGTGAAGGAGGCCTCCAGTCAAAAATTGGAATAAAATAAAAAATAAAACAATATTTAAACGTTTTTTGAAATTAAGAAAGTTTATTTACTGTAAAGTAATCTCCTTGACCGTACAAGCCTTCGGTAGTAAATTGGTGAGTATCCCCACTTGTGACGCGGGTCCGATACCCCGTCGGGGAAGACTTTCTTTTGCCAATGTATTGCCATAGCATTTTTTTATTTGAAGTTCTAACATTATCTTCCGTAAGATTACCAAAGTTTAAATTACCTATTATTTCTATACCTCACCCCAAGTATCAAGGTAGTTGCAGCTCTGTGAAGTGAAATGGTCTACCATCACATTTCTAATCGAGCAGTATTTTACAATTATCTTGATAGATCCTTTTTAGCCTACGAAATTAAACTTTATTACCCAAACAACGCCGGGTAACTCTGCTAGTATATATATTTATATATATTATATATAGTATATATTTGTCGTTTACTATATGATAGCTATATATATATATATATATATATATATATATAGAGAGAGAGAGAGAGAGAGAGAGAGAGAGAGAGAGGGGGGGGGAAGAGAGAGAGAGAAAGAGACAGACAGACAGACAGACAGACAGACAGAAGGGTGTGTGGCGTATTCACTGCAAAGAATATTTAAAAAGTGTTGAAAAGATAGCTGTATTTATAATAGATATGTTTAGATATATAAGAGAATATAATTTTTTGTTAACTGATAAAATCAGTTACGTTTTATAAAAATTATAATAACGAATTATCCACACACCAAATTAACAAATAGCTTAGTTTATTCTATTTTAAATATGAAATGAGGCTTTTTACCACTAGATCAAATGAGAGAAGAGAGGAAGACACACCCAGACTCACAGATATTCACACATATATTGACATTTGTACTTATTAAGCTGATATCTTAGTTACAACTCTACAAATGGTACGTTAGCCTGAAGAAAAAGCCCTTAAACATGCAACTAATTTGTTTGTATTTGATTCCTCAAAACTAAATTAGAGTAATTCTTACTATTCAGTAGCATTTCAGCAAAAATGTACATACTTTTACAAACCAGGGTAGCTCAAAATGAGACTTTTAGTACCATGGAAATAAAACACAGATTACTTTGTTATCTATGAATCCATTACATGGTTAGGAAAAGTCATAGTTGTTATTACAAAATTTGGAGTGTTATGAAAGTGTAGATGGAATATCAGTGAAAATCATGTTATCGCCATCTGTTGGCGAAGTCATTAGTTGATAGAAATACTTGTGAGGAAGACCATCTTATGAACAGTAGCCAAGGCATTGTTATACAGGAACGGCTGAACCAGGGGCCGAGGTAATTAGCTTTCCTTTTATCTAACACTACACCACAAAATTAGTCAAACAAGGACTTTTCTGTCGTGAGATATTTCGTCGAATGAGAATATCTTCTAAAATATCCAGGCTCTTAATCAAGTATACCAAATACCTTTAGCTAAAATGATTTTAAATCAAATAAAGCAAGACAGGGCTGTAAACCTCTTCATGTAGGCAATAAAGAGAAAAGTAATGAAGAAACGATTGTTATTGCTGACAAATACGTAATTACTTTAGACAGGAGATTTATGACCACTTGAGAAGTAAAACCAACATTTTTCTTTCCGACCTATGGAAAGCAAAACTGTTCCCCCTAATAATAGTACTTTAAGGAAATTTTGTAGACAAAGTTCACAGAAGACAATGCACTCTACTGCATCTGTATTGATAAGAATATGACGGAGAGCTAAAATAAGCAAATAAATTTAGACAAAACCCTGATTTCAACCAGAAAATTTTAATTGCAAGTAAGCACTAATGAGTTTTAAAGAGCATTAGAATTATGATTGTCTCAAGGTTTCAATAAAAAAATGAAATGATCATACATAAAATACATAAATTAAATGACTAATGTTGAAACAAGAAAAGCAATTTTACAAAACCATAAATGTTGACAGACAAAGCCTTGAGAGACATTTGTTTAACATATATTACCTTGACAGACAAAAGGTTGACAGACATTCGGCTGACAGCCATCACGGTGACAGATAAAATGTTGATAGACATTTGGTTGACAGTCATTACGTTGACAGGACAAAGCGTCAAAGAGGACAAAACATTGACGAGAACTATTGGTTGACAGCCACAATGTGACATGAACAGGTACATGCATGCCAGAGGCCCAGAGGACTTGCCACATAATTGTTTACTTCACATATAGTTACACAACTACATTGCAGCTTAATCCTCTAAGGTGCTGTAAGGTGTGTCGATCGTATTTATACTGCTGATACCTATTGACAATATTGTTCACTCTCATGTCTTTTGTAACTTGTGACGGTGACAGATAAAATGTTGATAGACATTTGGTTGACAGTCATTACGTTGACAGGACAAAGCGTCAAAGAGGACAAAACATTGACGAGAACTATTGGTTGACCAGCCACAATGTGACATGAACAGGTACATGCATGCCAGAGGCCCAGAGGACTTGCCACATAATTGTTTACTTCACATATAGTTACACAACTACATTGCAGCTTAATCCTCTAAGGTGCTGTAAGGTGTGTCGATCGTATTTATACTGCTGATACCTATTGACAATATTGTTCACTCTCATGTCAGTACAACTGAGCAAGGAGCTAACACATTGAAGCAGGTACCAGAGGCAAATAAATATCAAAGCTTGTTTTACGACATTAAAGCTATTGAAACCCATAGCAAAGGAATTTAAACATCATGACTCTTGTTACAAGAAATTTACGCAAACGAAAAAGAAAGCTGGACGATACCTTATTGTTGTTGATTTAAAAGCTGTTTTCTAATGTATCGAGGAGAGGATTTTGAAAGAGAATCAAGCTGTTTCTACAAAGTCTTGCATAACAACTTTGGTGATACAAGATATAAATCGAAATTGAAATCAAGGATTCAAACTACTTTTCCATGCATGCGTTACTTTTAAAAAGTAAACAGTAATATTCCAGAATTTTAATTAATGCAAGTGCAATTAACAATTTTACACCTTTTGATCATGGTCATATTATTCAACAAGCACCTCAGTATCTCTAAAAAGACATTCTTGAATACCTATCAATGAAACTTGAGTTGCTATGGAACATTAAGTTCTGAAGAAGCCTCATCGGAAGCAGGAGAGCCACCTGAAGCGGTGTTTTTGAGTTCCCTTTTAAAGAACAACGACAATCGGAATAGAGAATCAGTTAATCAACTAATCCAATCATATGCAGCAAATTTTCTCCATAGAGTTACTCGTGGAAAGCTTATCACATCAAAACATTTTTGCTTGGTTTTTGTTTGCACAGTGTTACTGGACAGAAAAAGTCTGTGCAAACAGCTAGCTACTTTGGTCACTGCATAGATTACATCGTTGTTTGCAGAATTGATGGGGCCCACGCTGAAGTATTGCAGCTACTGTCTAAAATAAGTGGTACTCTTCGTATACGGCAAAGAACTTCTAGCGACACTGCGTTGACATTCGCATATTGGAGCACAACCAATGCCACCCTAATGATTGCTTTTTAAGAGGAAGAATCGGTCACTATCCAGAAGGAGCTATCAGCCTGATCGAAAAGGAAGAGGTCACTAATATTATGTATACCTCCAGCACCGTCTTCTGAAATAATTGTTGATCCAAAGAAACAGTCACCTTCTTTTAGTAGTGAAGTGGTAGCCCAGCGTTAGTTCTGCACAACGTCATTCTCAGCTAATCGCTCGCTTTGGATTATCATTAGAAACCTGGATAAAACAGATTAAACAGTTTTCAGTTGCTCTGGGTAGTGTACAATGTTAAGAAATCATTTCTTGCAAACTGCTGTAAACAAAACTGTCGTAACTCATCTATCACCGATCAATGCCAAAGTTACTCACTTTGAAACGATCTTCCAATACCTGGTATATTTTTAAAGACTACCGAGAAAATCACATATGCCATGCGTCAATATCACTTTGGATGCTGTTGCAGCAAATAGTGCACAAAAATTAAAATTGAGCTTTTTAGATCAATTAAAATAATGTGATTATACATTAGAGAGATAGAGAAAGAAAGTTTGATATTATTATATTTACTACCCTTGCTTTCGTAATGAACAATGCACTCTAGTTCTGCTCAAGGTACTGTCATCTGGGAGAAAAATAAGGCAAATAATAAGTGGATCTAGTAAAAATGCAGCAGTTGGCACTGACAGGTTTCCAAGAAAATAATTTAAATAATAACCAAAAACAGGGGCCCTTCAAAAAACAAAGGATGCAGATCACTTGCAGTGCTGCGTATTTTCAGATACGAATGGACTACAACTCGCATTCACACAGGAGGAAATTACGTAAATAAAATTGATTATGACGAATTAATGCTTAAATTTTGAATTTAAGCATTAATTAAAATTTAAGCACAAATAATCTCAGTGGCTAAATTCATGATCATAATTGATTAACAAGGCAAATTTCAAATTGTTACCCAGGACTTTTGCGTGCCCATTCATTTTAATGCCCCTGTTGCTCTTGAGGTTCTTATTTCGTTTTTCCTTTCATCGCTTAAAATCTTTCTCAGTTGGACAGCCACGTTTTAAAGGCAAACCCCTCTCTTACCAGAGCATTGGTTTTCTCCTCAATTAACATTTCTACTTCCTTTATGGTAGGGATGAAGTCACATATGTCATCTATGTAGGCATTCCATTTAATAGATTTTGAGGTGATGGTGTAATGGTCCTTCTTATCGTCTGCCACTCTGTTTAGAACTGTCTGTAACATTGCCGGAGCTGGTTAATCTCCAAAGGCAAATGATCAGCAAATGGCAACTTTATCTGATTGAACATCTTGCTAATGTCTGTGCATACTGCAACTTTGTTTTCCTTAAATTGTAGGAGAAATCGAAACAGTGAATTAATGAGGTTCTGTCCCTTTATCAGAAAACCATTTAAGGTGGTTCCCATGAACTTTGCTGAGGAGTCGAACACTATCCCGAGGGGCGTTGAAGATTTGCCTCTCCGTATAACAATGTGATGGGCTACATAGTACCTTGGTCCTTTGTAATTTTTGAGTTCATCTTTAGTTAGCTTGGGAGTGAAGACACGCTTTTCATAGTCCATAATTTGTTTATCGTATGCATCTGAAAATTGTACGTTTTTCTCAAGCTTTCTTTCCTTGATTTTTTAATAGAGCACGAGAGAAATTGTTTGATGATGTTTTTAGATCTCTTTTCTAAGGCATTGTGATTTGAAAACGACCCTGTAGCTTCCTGCAGGACGTCTGTGAAATATGAGCAGCAAGGCGATATTCTACTTTGTCAAAAGGTACTTACATGTAAAAGGTACGGAAGAAACACCAAGAGTTTCCGACTCCCAGAAAGCAGTGCGATCAAGTAGCTTTGTTATAGTAGTACTGCATACCACCAGTGTCTGATTTTGGTCTCCGTCCTTTCCATCTGTCATTCCAAACAACGTCCATTTGAGAGGAGTCTACTCCCAGAAGAATGTCAATGGGTCCAACTTTGCAGGACAGTTCTCTATCTCTCAGGTGCTTCATGCGCTAGAGTCTGCGTAAATTTGAGAATCCAACTTTAGCACAAATTTGTTCCAGCTCTATAGCTTTGATTTTTTAGCATTCGAACCTCGCACATTGTCCCTCTACTTCAAATGTCAGTATCCCTGTTGGCTGATAATTTGTTTCATCACCAACTACAGATAGGTTTACTTGGCGTGTTATTATTCCCAGAAGTGCCAATTTCTTTGCAAATTCTTTACAGATAATAGGCAGCTGAGCTCGTGTGTATATCAACGAGCTGCCTTCATGTCGCTTTTCATTTGGAAAGTATACCCATGACTCTTTGTCCTGGGTATGACATTAAACTGCATCCAGTTATGGGTCCCTAGCCTGGAGAATAGAGTTCAGTAGAGAGTAGAGCTCCCCTTAAACTTCACCGCTCTTAGGTCCACCCTGACCAGGGGTGGTAGTACCTGCAAGGGTCCCTGATATGGGTTACATATCATCCTTAAGGGCAGAAGAATCTCAACAGCCTTGGAAGGCAGTCCTTCTAGAAATGGTATCTAGACAAAAATACTGGGTGGAATGCAACGGCAAACCATCGCTCTATCTTGCCAAGAAAATCTTGGACATGTACACCACTTTGAACAAAGCAAACGGCGTAAAGAGAATCAATGTCAATGCCCTGGATTCCTTGCTCAGTACGGCAGCCCATGAGCAGCAGGTGGCGCCAAATCGTCATAAAGCTACTGTCTGTAACACGTTTGGTCTGACCACATAAAATGGAAGGGGGGAAAATGGGTTCGGTGGTGTACAGCAAATGAATATGTATCAATCAACACATAGTACGAGCAACATCCGCGTATATTGTGGACATGTCGAAGTCAGATAGACGATGTCAAGACCCAGATTGACTACATTGCTATCAAGAAACGATTTGGGAGTGCAATTCAACAATCAAAGACATACCCAGGAACAGACTGTGACAGTGATTACAACCCAGTCACATGCAACTTAAGGGTTAAGCTGAGGACAATCGAGAAAGAAAAGGCAACACCAAGAATAGAGTACAGTATCTTGCTAGAAAACCAAACAATTCCAGAAAAATATGCTGTAACTGTCCAGAACTGATTTGAAATGCTTGAATACAAAGGGGAAATGAAGTGGGAAACCAAAGAATAAGTGGAGGACAAACGAGATTTTGGACAAAATGCGCTCCAGACAACAGATTTTCAGCTGCATAAGCAAGGAATACAAGCTGGCGAACAAGGAAATTAAAATAAAATGCAGGGAAGCCAAAGAGGTCTGGTTTAATAAACAGTGCAAAGAATTTGAAAGATACAAAAGCAAGGCATCGGGCGCTATACACAGAAAGATTTAGGAAATAAGTGGTTTCAAAAGTTGCTCTTCTACAGGTTGCATGAGATCAAAGGATGGAGAAGTCATAATGGAAAGGGATAAAATCCTTAAACGATGGACAGAATGCATTAGAGAACGTTTTGCAGATGACAGGGGTAACAAACCAGAAATAAGAAAAATTATGGAGGGACCAAAAATTCTAAGATCAGAAGTCAGAGCCGCGTTACAAAAAAATTAAAAAAAGGAATAAGGCTGCAGAGCCCGACGAAGTTATGACCGATTGTTTCACCAGAAAACTTTGGTTTAGAGAAGCTCACTGACATTCATAACGAGGAGTATGAAAACGGAGAAATCCCAGAGGACCTCAGTAAATTGATCTTTAAGGGCCTTCCAAAGAAACCTGGTGCAATTGAAAGCGAAATGCACAGAACAATTAGCTCAAAGAGCCACGTGATAAAAATTCTACTTCGCCTTTTGATGATGAGAGCAAGAAGTAAGATAAGACCTAAAATAGGTAAAGAACAGTTTATATTATTCTTCGAGAAATAACACCATTAGAGAAGGTTCTCGTCATGGGACACGACATTAAAAATCTGATATATGCCGATGATACGGTCTTGATTGCAGAGTCAGAAAAAAAGCTACAAGAGATACTAGACAATGTGGTTGAATGCAGCAAAAGGAAAGTGCTTGCCATAAACTGTAAGAAGACAGAAGGTATGATAATTAGTAAACAAAAGCAAACAAAGACTGTAAGTTACTGGCAGGGGACACTCTAATAAATCAGGTACAGAATTTCAATTATCTTGGCAGCATGATAACTGAAAATGGCCAATGTGACCAAGAAATAAGAAGACGAATTAGAATGGCAAAAGCAGCATTTGAGAAACTAGACAGCATAATGAAGAACAACAAAATTTCTATGACTACTAAGATCAGATTGCTGAACTGCTGTGTTTTCCATCCTCCGATATGGCAGCGAATGCTGGACCCTGTCGCAAAGGATGGAGAAACGAATAGAAGCAACAGAGATGTGGTTTCTCAGGAGAATAATGAGAATATCAGAAAGACTAACAAATCAGGAAGTATTGGAGAGAGAAAGAACAAAACATGTTCTACCAGGAACCATCCGAAAAAGACAGTTGGAATTTTGGGGGCATGTAATGCGGAAGGGAGAACTAGATTTTCTTAGTGTGACAGACAAGGTCAACGAAAAACGAAGCAGGGTCAGACAAAGAATAACATGCGTAGCAGAGCGAGTACTGTTAACAGCCACAAAGGACGGAAACAGGTGGAAGTCGCTGATTGTCAACGTCCTAACAGTACATGGTACCTGAGAGCCTGAGACCATGACTGAGGACTGACAATATAGCATTTGTTCGTCCCTAGATTGTTTTGTTAGCAATAATAGCATCACTGTAATAGTATATTGTTTTTCTTTTGACATTTGTCATTGTTACATCTCTTCTTAGAGCGACAATCTTTGATGTTATGCCCATGCTCTAGAGAAGCCCTCTTGACTTTAAATTGGCTTGGCATCCAGCATTGGGTAACTCAAATACAATGACCTGGACATTTGTAGCAAAGATCAGAAATACACTTGTTTCACCTTTCCTTTGGCAGTTAAGGTTTTTGATCCCTTTCTAAGACACATCAGTGACCTCTAATCATGCCATCCAAAGGCTAGATCCAACTTTTTTCAGACTTCCTCATACTCTTCAATACTATAAATAAGTTTTGCAGGGACACTTACTAAGCTTCCCTTCAGAACATGGAGATTTGTGTTATTATCTGTGCCATCTGGATCCATTGGAGTACAAAATGTTGTTTTAAACTGTCGGTAGTCTCTCAACATTAATGTAAATCGCCGCAGTTGAAGCTTATACTTTACCATAGGTAACGTTTAAGCAGTTAAAGCTTAAACTTATACTTTACCATTGGTATTGAATTCCTGGGAGCAAAAACTGGGTTTTCTTTCTTTTGTTGGATGTCAGATTCTATCACTGTTTGATCGATTTGAAGGTCAAAATCCTCTCTTTTTCAATCAAGAGCAGCCTCTTCCTTTTGCTTGGGCTCTTTACTTACTTCGGCCTTGCTAGTAGGATGGATACGGCGTATAGAACAGAATTGAGTGACGTTGTATACTTGGAATATGTTTGGTACTTTCTTTGGATTGCAGTTAGGGTCCCTGTTGCCATTGCTCCTCTTGCGGTTGTTGCTATTGTTTCTGTTTTAACCCATCGTCATTTGGATGTTTTACATATTCCTCTTTCTCTTTTTCTTTCAGAACCTTCTGTTTAGTTTAGAGAGAAGACGTCGTTGATGCTGCCCCTGCATAGAACTGTGAGTTTGTTCTTCTGGCCGGTTTTTTTTCTTTTAACGACGATATTTTTTCTTTTAGTGATAGAATGGGTCATAGTTCTCCATCCATCACCTTCTCCATCCTTGCATGCCAGCTTTACATCAGCAGACTCGCCACACTACAAGCATTTCTCGGAAGTTCATGCTTGCAGTTATGTTTAAAACACAAAAACGTACTACAGGTCCCTGGTTGATTAAGATGGGTTACCTGTACCTGATAACTTTAGAAAAAATGTAGCAATATAGGGAATGCTCATTTTAAAAGTTCATTTAGGCTCTGTTTCATGTGAAAATACAAGAAACACCTATTTTTCTTTCTTTTATTTCAAAAAGAAGAGACCCGTAATCGCTCAAGGATTCCGCGTAGTACATCTTTTCAAATATTGGACGCAATCCCTGGGTCAAGGCAATTGGGTTAGTGAGGTCGTCGATCCTAAACATATTGCTGATATAAGGTTGTTAGCTACATCTTTATCCTTCAATGAGATTCTTATGTCTCCTCTAAAGTAGTATAGACAAGAATCTGTATTGAGGGATATGGAGACCTGCAGTAGACCTTTTAGGGCTTCGGTGAAAGTAATACCCGATAAAAGGCAACACAACATAGCTCTAAAGGCCCATCTCTAAACTAGGGAACCGAAGGAACAAATATTGCATCAATATTGCCAAACTCTGTAGGAGAAGTAGACAAAAAAAACCCTAATAACAAAAAGCTATTTCTGGCTACTTGACATTGTTTTGAATTACTAAATATTCTCTTTCGTGAAAGGCTTTTTCAGTAGACAAAAATGCTGCACATGCACAGGTCTCAGTCTGTCACCCATCTCCACAGAGGATGCGTCCCAGGTGACTATTACTTGTTAAATTGGTAGAATAAACTTTTTACCGTGACAGTCTGTCAAGTCCAAAGTTCATAGTAGTTTCGACCAGATTTTGTCGTGCATTCACCATGGTTAACATAACAATGGCAGATTGGCAGATGGAGTGAGGGTGGGAGGGGGCATTGACTACTCAACAAATAACAAATAACCTAATGATGTCCATCGATGAATCATTGATCTTTCCGACAGAAAGTGAAAGAAGTGGATACGCCATTGCGCAAGCGAAATCAACAAGTGAAGGAAGCTCACGGCAAATGGAGGATTGACCCTTGTGACGATTTACGTTTTGTCCTGGGGGTTTTTTTTACCATTTTCAAGTCTTATTAGTGTGGCTGCTCATGGAGGTTACAAGAGAGTTACCTTTTAAGACACCAATTTATTGTAATATGGGACAAATAAAATGCGTACAAAAACAAATTGTTTGCAATGCTCATTAATAAAAACGTTTAGAATGATAACTTCAAATAATATTGCATTCCACGATATTAATATATATATATCGACATTTATGGAATATTTACTAAATATTCTATAAATGTCGATGTATATTAATATTAATATTAATTGATATATATATTAATATATATTAATATCGTGTATTTGTCTCTGTATTGCTACAAAAATGTGCGGCTTTACTTGCCCTCGATCAAACATAATATGAATAAAGGACTACTATAGAATTTCCCAAAGCATCAAGTAAAGTGATTTTTCATTTCGTTAAGTAGACAAGAAGCTATGAGAGATCTATTCTAATAAATGCATAAATGTAGATCAGTTAAGTTTTTTTCGCTGTAGTGTATTCTTTATGTTCTTGTGACAACATGAGAATTATTAAATTTCTCTTTGCTGCTGGTTTCAAATTAGAATTATTTCGTGTAACAGAATGGTAAAAAAGCATATTCTTTTGACCACAATAGTTCTTAAAGCAAGATAATGGACAAGAGGATGGATAGGAATTTTCTTTGCAATAACATATATGTGATATAATAGATAATGTTAAAACTCATTGATACTCGAAGCTTGTATAGTTTTTTATTTTTTGTTTCCAGCTTGCTCTGCGAATTTGCCTGATTATCCTATAATTTGGACGAAGTCACATGAAGTTTGTTACATACTACGCCATTTTGATTTTGTGGGGTTTTTTTTAAGTAAACCCAATTTTACTTCCCTTGAATACGAGGAGAACAAATTCAAGATTTAGAAAAGCATTTCAATAGCATAACATCCAAAGAAAATACTAAAAGTATTAAGTAATAAGCATTTTTAATAAACATCTGATCAAGCTAATTAAAAAAGAAGGAGAACTCAATTGGCCTTAGTAGAGAGAAAAAAAACCACTTTTCAGCCTTCTGTGTTAACCTAAAAGTACCCGTACAGGCAACTCTTGAGCGTACTCAGCGTGCACCCCAATTTTAGACTGTCAAACCTTCTAAAAAGCATTTTTTGGAATTTAATTCAGGAAAGCTTCTGTCAATTAAATAGGAAATGATCTTATTAATCTCTTGGGTAGATCGTTTTCATAAGTAATATTTGTTTTCCATTAGACATATTGATGATAACTAGGGATAGTAATCCTACTAAAATTATCACTTTAGTGCTGTATAATGTCAGCAGGGAGATTTTCCTGCTGGCTCATCCTCAAATCGCCCTTCCCCCATTCCCACCACGTATTAAAGTACTCAGCAATGTCTATCACATTCACATCTTTATTAGGATCTTTACAGCCTCATAAACTACACTTGGTTTTATGTCAGCTACTTCAGTAATTTTTAAAGCAGGCGAAAATAAACTTTATATTCTGCTTATTTAGGAAATATCTTGCCTTGCTTTTCCCACATTTCTGCCTCCAACTGTTTACAACCTTCAAGAGCTCTTTGTTAAAGATACGACACTACATTTGATTGGACTTTACCTCTGAAAAACAGTTTGATGAACATTTACGGTTTCTAATCACCAAACTGTTTCTTTTTCAAAACACCGTACAGTAGTTTTTCTCGATAACAAAAATAACATTACTAAATAGGAAGATAGACTCTCCTATTAATATTTGTGTACAATGAACGTACCAGTCAATGTTCTCTGAAGTAAGTATGGCTAGAAAATCTACTTCAATTTAGAGGCGATACAGGAAAGGTTTTTGTGGAGCTCAGAAAACCATAAAAGAACGGTACAATATAGCTTTCCTTTTTTTACTGTTTATCGACAGTACATTTTATTTAAAACGGAATTAATTCTTCCTTAAAAATTGGGGTTACATTGGATTTTGTAGGGCAAACAGACAGTTTAATATTGTTTTAGTTCTCAATTACAAGTACAGTTGACTCTCTCTAATTCGAATCTCCGTAATTCGAATCTCTCCTTAATTCGAACAAATTCAAAGTCACCGTCAAATTTCCTTAAGAAACTCTCATAAATCACCTTCTGTAATTCGAACCTCTCTAATTCGAAAAACTCTCTAATTCGATCCAATTTTCAGGCCCCTACGGCAAGATTCTCTCTCTAATTCGAATTATTGTGATGTAAAGGATGCCAAAAGCATAATCGAACGTTATATCGAATTGCGAATTTTCATTCGAATGTTTTGATTTTGAAAACGCAGCATCCTTGGTTGAGTTGATTGATTGTAGATACATACAAGATGGCGTCAGCAGCGACAGCAAAGCCAAAGAAAAGGGTGCACAATGAGCATACCCTAGAGATCAAATACAAAGCCTTGATGGAGCTGCAAAAAGGAAAAACCAATAAAGAAGTGGCGATATTATTTGGTGTCCCATCCAACACTCTTTCCACGTGGAAAAAAAATAAATCAAAGATCTTTGAGGCTTATGAAAAAAAAGGCAGCACCTCTACCAAAAGAGTCAAAGTTGACACATACGATCAAGTCAATAAAGCGGTGCTTCAGTGGTTTATTAAAATGAGATCAGACAATATCCCTGTAAATGGTGTTTTACTCAAGGAAAAGGCACTATACTTTGCGAAGGAACTTAAGGCCGAAAACTTCCAAGCTTCAGATGGCTGGCTGCAAAAATGGAAAAGCAGGTTGGTTTGTAGTGTTTTATTTCTCTTAAAAGTTTACGTCTACAAAAATTTAGGTAGTCTTTCCTTCAGAATATTAATGTACTTTTCTTCGGCTGTAAACATCAGTCTGCATGGAACTTTCATCCCCAAACCATCATTTTTATTCACAACTTTTGCAGTGACAACAATTTTGCATCGATTTTCTTTGAATGCTTTCAAAAAATAGAATATTGTCTTTGCAAATTTTCCGGATTGTCCGAGGGGAAGATGGCCAATGACAACGTCTTTTCCTTTCTGATAAACTGCGACCGCATATTTATCTTTGATGTTCTCAGGCTGCATAGCTGTGTCTAAATTCTCACCAACTGAAGGAGTCCAGGTCTCCTTGTACACATGGTGGCCCATAACAAAAGCATCCATACTAAAATTTTTCTCCAAAATCAATGGTATTTCCTCAAGACATAAGATGTCTTTGACCGATATGCCACTCACAACTGTCATGCTTGCTTTGTAAAGGAATTTTAGAAAGAACTGATTTAAAATCCTTCAACTATAATTATTGCTAAGGCTTGTTTTACACTTCATAAAATATACATTTTTTTGTAGATTCGGCGTATCGTTCAAAACAATAGCGGGTGAGGCTAAATCAGTTACTGAAGAAATGACGGGCCCATGGCTTGAAACCACCTTGCCGACAATCCTGTCCCGGTATCCATTAGAAGATATTTTTAACGCTGATGAATTTGGGCTGTTTTATCAGTGCCTGCCTGACAAAACCTATCACTTTTCCAAAGAAAAATGCATCGGAGGCAAACACAGCAAAGTGCGTCTCACTGGAATGGCTGCAGGAAATCCATACGGGGAAAGATTACCGATGTTTGTGATAGGGAAGTCAAAGACACCTCGGTGCTTCAAAGGCTTAAGACACATCCCATGTCGTTATCGAGCCCAGAAAAAGAGTTGGATGAATTCCGAATTGTTTGAGGAGTGGGTCAATGAACTTGATCGAAATTTTGGTGTCAAACAGAGAAAGATCGCGTTGATAATAGATAATTGCCCTGCTCACCCAGAGGTCCCAGGACTGAAATGGGTAGAGCTAATCTTTCTTCCACCGAATACAACTTCTATCACGCAGCCAATGGATCAGGGTGTTATTCGATCCCTCAAGGCAAAGTATCGTTCCCTTGCGGTCAAAAAGCAGATCCAAAATTTGGAAAAGAAAAGTGAACTCCCTAAATTTTCGATTCTAACTGCAATGACAATGCTGGAAAAAGCATGGGCTTCCCTTCCCAACAAGACGTTCACAAATTGCTTCAAAAAGGCAGGTATATCAACAGAATCAATGGAGAGGGCAATGAATGACAAAGATGATCCTTTCGCTGATTTGGAAGCCGAAGAAAATGTTATCAAGGGTTTGGAAGAGGATCTTGCAACGATGAAAGATAAATATCATGTGGATTGTGAAATGACAGCTGAAGAGCTTGTAGATATTGATTTTCAAATATCGATCAGTAGCACCTTATCCGATGCTGAGATAATTGCCGAAGTTTCCGGAAATTATGCAGAAAACAGTGACGATGATTCAGATATTGAAGAAACTCAAGCCTACGACACCGTTACCAAGCCAACATTTGCTGATTTGAAAAATGCCATCAGCATATTGGAGGATTATAGTGTATTTTCAAAATTTGGAGCAGATTTGCTTAAAGCTATGAAAGATGTAAATAGAGCTGTTGATTTAGATTGTTTGTTAAATAAGAAGCAGTCAAATATTGATGATTTGTTTATGCCACTTTAAAAATCTGAAATAAAAAGATGAACAGAAAAGCTGTCTTCTCCTTTTTAATTAACCCATTTCAGTCCAAAGTTTAATTTTCTAAAATTGAAATTTCTCTCTCTAATTCGATTTTTTGAATTTTGTCTTTAGGAATTCGAATTAGGGAGACCTCCCCTTATTCGAATCTCTCTCTAATTCGATAAAAAAATTATCCCCCTTGGAGATCAAATTAGAGAGAGTCAACTGTACATCTTTCTTGTCAACTTGGTTGACGTCAAGACCGTCACCATTACACCTTACTCCACGATAGAATAAAGGAACATAGGGAAGAATTCTAAGATATTTCTTTTGTATTAATGAGCTCAGGGAGCCTACCAATACTTAAAAAAGTAATTACGATGTTACGTTTTGTTATCACTTGAGTTTCATTTAGCTTTTTCACGTAATAATCTGTTTTCTTTGACTTTGCTGGAGCAATAAGGCAATCCAGATCTATGTACTACAACCATCTCTCTTGGTATATATCCCATATCGCAAGTCGTTTTAACACTGAGTTCGACACAGCTAGTGGAAAAAACTAGCTGTGTCGCAAAGCACTGTCATACAACGGGTTGTACTTTTTTTTCCTCTATTATGTTTGATGCTACTAAATCCAACAAGCTAACCAACTTTAGATAGAATGTACGATGGGCAAGCTACATCGACTTTTAAATAGTCATTTCTCCGAAATACGGAATCGGAGTACGGCATGTGAAGTGGTGAAATTACATAATAATTCTCTTCAGCTATATTATTTACTTAATACCATTATGCTTATAATTATTTTTAGTTTTATCTTTTATTAATTTTTATTATATTATTACTAGCATAATATATTATTAATAATATTGACTTATTATTAATGAGACTTTATTACCTTTTTAATTTTTTTTCATCAACATTTGTTACTATTTCTTTACTTTCTGTTATCCTCAAATCAATATGGCAGCTGTTGTTTGTTTTCAATTATTGTAGATTTGAAGTTTTGTCCCCAAAGCCCAAATTTCAATACGTACAAAAATGTTATTCAATTCCTTTACGTTTTTCTTTGGATTTAAATTTGACTTATAAACTTATATATATATATATATATGTTGTGTGTGTGTCTGTAATCTTGTGCATTCGTATCAAAAAGTGCTCAATGCATATAGCAGAGCAATATACATAAGGTAAAACACTAATACAAACAATCATAGTTCTTATTTTTCGTGTTTTACCTTATGTGTATATATATATAAAGTAAAACACGAAAAATAAGAACTGTGATTGCAACTAATAGTTTCACGATATTTCTGTCATCAGGCAAATCAGGCATATCGTGAAGCTATTAGTTACAATCACAGTTCTTATTTTTCGTGTTTTACCTTATATATGTTGCTCTATGTTGCTATATGCATTGAGCACTTTTTGATACGAATACACAAAATTACACAATTATATATAATCAACAACACAAAAGAATAAAGTGTAACATCGTAATTACAATGAAATCTAAAGAATACAACCTGAATACACGTAATAGCAAAACTCATATAAAATACTAATTTTTAAAGACCACGAAGTAAGCAAAAGGTTTATCTTGTTCAGATCCTATCGTTGCTTTATGTCCTATCTTATCTTGCTTTGTTTCTTCATTCGGGTCCAGGATTCTCACTGGGTTACCGTAAGCCTCCAAATAAACACCTGCCTACAAATAAGCCCCTTCGAATAAGCACCAATTGAGGAATAATAGATTTTTCAAAAAAACGTCATGGTGCTTTTTCTCCCAATCATTAAAGTTCGCTCAATGATTTATTGCTCCATTTCATAAAAAATGACTGTTTTACTACTTTCAAATTCTTGTTAAATTTCATATCAACATTCTTATACCTTTTCTTCTTTTCGGTTTGTGTCGTGTAGTGTAGATATAGGTGGCTTCAGGGCCCTGTTTAGCGTATAATATGAACCTTGTTTATGACACTGTGCGCTCCTAAGTATCCGGATGTTGATATTCTTATTTCAGTGGTGAGGAAGTTGTTGAAAATGCACCTAAGGGAAGGAATCAGTTATACTGAAGGAGTCCTCTTACAACCCGAGCCTGCTCTAACCAGGTGGGGGAACACGGATAATACAGTTCGCAACAATACACAACAAATATTTGTCGCATTTATTGTTGTGTTGTCGTAGTTGAAAACTTAGTCACTAAAATAATACAAAACGAAGAAAAAAGTGTGAACGCATTGAAAAAGGAAAGGAGCTCATATGATTTTGAGTTTAAATTAAAAGTCATTAATGAGGTAAAGAAGAGTACACTTCAGTTGTGCGATGTTGCACAAAATTATGGAATCCATAAGTCTTTAGTGACTAAATGGAAACAGGATGAAAAACGTATTTGTAGCCACTTGGCTGAAGGAAGGGTGAAGAAGCTGATGAAGAAAGGACGAACAAGTAACAAGCATCACACTGTTTTTGTGAAACTTCACCAAAAATTTGTGAAAGCAAGGAGTCTTGGTATGAAAATTTCGTATGCTTGGATTTATGTTAATGCAAACAAAATCAATGCTGAATTAAAACCGAATGTACCTCGCATACCAAAAAGTGCTGCTATGCGTTTCATTAAAAAATACAACATTAATTTGAGACGGGTTCAGCGAAAGAAAGAAATAAGGAAAGAAGGTTATGAAGAAAAAATGAAGGCATGGCATTGTTCATTAAGAGAGAAACGTATTAAAACTGGACAGTCAAAACCTACTTTTGACGCAAAGTGGGGACGTTTTCAGCCAAGCTGTAGATTTAACGGGGATCAAGTGCCACTGCCTTTTGCAATTGATAAGAAAGTAACCTAC
>RDPX01000469.1:406034-419502 GCA_003991215.1 Morbakka virulenta | reverse complement strand
ATGGATGGCACACTGGTACCATACAATGGTATAATAGCAAATTAGATGAGTATCGAATCTTGTTTCCTGATGGAACAGACGATTATATAAAGCTAGATGATTTCGATGGCATTGAAATAATTCTATTGTAAAGACATACATAAACACTCTTAATTAGTTTTTGTGTAAGCATTATGTACAACAAAAAAGATAAGCATAAAAGTTTGTTCTCTGTGACATTCCTCTCAATAAGGCAAAAATTCTTATATAGTGTAATAAGAAACCCTTAAGAAACTTTTCTAGTAAATTTAGGGTAAATCTGTAAGAAACTGGCTAGAGACCCAAAAGCTTAGTTTCTTTATTAAAAAAATCCGTGTAAACGTCTAGTAACATCAGTTAATGTGAAAAGAAATTTATAAACATATAAACGGCTGCTCAGTGATGGACAAATGTATAGTCCTACAACAATTATAATCTACTGCATGGGTGATGTTTTTTTATACATACTGTTATAGCTTTCATAAAAACTTTTGAATTTCTCACACTTATCTAGATGTAAACATTTCGGCATATCGTTGTTAGGTTTCAAATTCGGTAACCTACATTTTTACGATGCAAATCGTTTAGGTTTTCAACTAAATTGTTGTAGTTGTTCTATAAACAAATGTATATACGTTTTGTATTACCTTTGTCAAAAAAAAGGAAGATATTTTACCCCATATTTTTCATAGAATATCATATAAAAAGTCAGCTCTTTAATCATCAAGCTTGGAAGTTTAAATGAAATACCCCCAGCCATAATTTCTTTTTCGTTGGAATAGAAAACTCCAAGAGCAGTTTCATTAATAGCCTCTTTCTAGAGTCAGGTCAACAATTTAGTTTCATTGCGATTGTGGGTCGCCATAAATCTTTATAAATATTATTCCCAGGAATAGCTGCCTCATACTCAATTTGATATGCTGCTATTTCAATAGTAGTGCACGTGCCATTTTTTTAGTAAGAAAATGCCTGATGTTTAGTTTGTTATCCTCCATAAGTCAGTAATTTTCAGAAACCAACAGATTGTTTTGCTCTTTTTTTAACACGCTGCTCTCACTTTAACACCTTTCCCTAATGCCAGTTGGCCTCATTCAAATTTTGTACCAAGGAGACGTAACCAAATTTCTTTTCCTTCGCACCTTTAAGAGAGATATTACCTTGGCTTTCGAAATGACGCACCACCTTTCTGGGGTTTTAACAAAATGCTCTTTGTTTAATATTCACGCAGATCTTTTGCACAAAAATTATAATTGCTCATACTCATGTAATTCTAGCCACCATTTCAATGTTACTCATCAACACACGAAATAAAACTCTGAATGCAATCTGTGCAACAGATATTTAGTAGTTATCAGTTATCATGCATAGGGACCTGCTTCCAGTGTACACAAAGAACTCGCAACAGAAAACTCACTATTCCAGATACTGTGTAACAACTTATTTCCCCATGATTTTAACTATTTCAACTTACTTAACACGAAAAATTCACCCCTTTGTGAACCATAGTATCATTACTACAGACGATGGCGTCATGACTTGAACATGCGAGCTTCGATCAACAATGACTAGCTGTGCTCGAATGTTCTTGATGGTACTGTCCACAATGTTAAGATGTATGACACCATGTTTGTTTTGATTACCGTTTCTTCTTGGGCACCTATGCAGACTTTGATGTGCCCATATGATTACGCACGTGTTTGATGTGCCCATATGTTTATGTTTTAATTTTAGTTTTTTAGATTAACTTGTGATTCTCTCTGATTGATAACTGAAAGATAATATTTTATCAAATAAAGAGCAAGTTTCCTCCATTATGTTGTCTGAAAAGTCATTAACAGGTTATGGACCCAGTAATCAGTGGCAGAACCTTAAGTTCGATGGAGATGAGCGAAAATTTGAGATATGGGAAACCAANGCTCATACTCATGTAATTCTAGCCACCATTTCAATGTTACTCATCAACACACGAAATAAAACTCTGAATGCAATCTGTGCAACAGATATTTAGTAGTTATCAGTTATCATGCATAGGGACCTGCTTCCAGTGTACACAAAGAACTCGCAACAGAAAACTCACTATTCCAGATACTGTGTAACAACTTATTTCCCCATGATTTTAACTATTTCAACTTACTTAACACGAAAAATTCACCCCTTTGTGAACCATAGTATCATTACTACAGACGATGGCGTCATGACTTGAACATGCGAGCTTCGATCAACAATGACTAGCTGTGCTCGAATGTTCTTGATGGTACTGTCCACAATGTTAAGATGTATGACACCATGTTTGTTTTGATTACCGTTTCTTCTTGGGCACCTATGCAGACTTTGATGTGCCCATATGATTACGCACGTGTTTGATCTGCCCATATGTTTATGTTTTAATTTTAGTTTTTTAGATTAACTTGTGATTCTCTCTGGTTGATAACTGAAAGATAATATTTTATCAAATAAAGCAAGTTTCCTCCATTATGTTGTCTGGTAAGTCATTAACACACAACACATGACTGAAGCACAAACTATTGTTGGCTTGAAGTCACATGAAGGACGTTAACTGCGAAATTATACAGTTCAATTGAAATTGAATGTTGTCAAGTATGTTGGAGAAAATAATTCTAACCAGGCTGTAGCAACTAAATTTCAAGTATACCTACACTGTTCGTGACTGATGAAAAAATAAATCATTTACAATCATTTATATCTGGGCCGGGCTGTAAAAAATGAACGAGACTGGAAGGTGGAAGAAAACATTTAAGTTGCCCCCAAAAACAAGACTTTTTAAAAAGAAAATTAATTTTTTACATTTGCCGTGCTCGAAGACTTTGCGAGAAACTTTCGTACAATGCAGCCACTATAATTGCCTTCGACGAAACACCATTCTGCGCTGATAAGATTTCCAACATTGCAGTTGACGCAACAGGTAAGAAAACTGTACCATTAAAATCAAAGAAAAATTAAAAGTTAGACTTAATCCAAACGGTGATAAGATTAAACTGAAGCCAACTATTGTTTTTCAAGGAAATATACCTTATCGGGGAAAAAAATATCGGGGAAATATTTCGTTGGGGAAAAATTTCGTCACTTTTGAAAATTGTGTCACTTTTCCCCGACGAATTTTTCAAATTCGTCATTTTTCTTCGACGAATTATTAACATTAAAAGGACTTTGGATATCACAAAGCAAGAAGTCTTTATTTAGTTAATATTAATATTACAACGAAAGTATAAGATTGCTAACAACTAATCTAAAACTTTATTAAATGAAACAAACACAACTTAATTGAAAGGATTATTCATGGGAGGAAAAGCCTAATTTGCAATTTCTTTTCAAACCGTCATGCTTTTGGTAATCTTGACTGCATGCCCTTTACCAATTTTATTTGTTTGGCTTCTTTGTACAGCTTTTTCCCCAATGTGTGATGCTGCCTGACCACCATTCTTCTTCAATTTTTTGTCCTGGCGTCCATTGATTAAAGATTCTCTATTACTACAACCTACTTGGCTGTGTATTAATGTTTAAATGTACCCGCACGAAAGGGCGTGGTAAAATATTAGGGGGTTGTTTTCAGAGAGGATTCAATGAGCATTGCCCACCACTGTTTATCCTGATTTATTTAAAACTTAAAGAGTGCTTTGCTCTTGATTTATTTTTTAATTTTTTTAGATATCTTTGGGATATTAATTGTTATTAAAAGGAAATTTCTAAAAATAACCCTAATCCGAACTATCTTATCCTGTTTATGTGGATTGCACATCACAAAATTAATTGTACTTAGCTTCATCCACATGATATTTTGTGAAGTCTAGATAGATAATAGGAATTAAGTGGATTTATAACCTATGGGTGTAACAGTCACAGCCCAGACGAGTTGTAGACTAAGACCTGTTATCTAACTTATTTTGTGGTTTACCAAATCCTCGATTTTTCAAGCAGATATAAGTTCTTTGGGATGCTACTTAAGCAAATCCAAAGTAGTTTTTTACTCTTGTGTATCATAAGCCAACACAAAAATCAACATTTTAGCCATTCATTGAACCATCCGGTAAGATCTACTTTAGCTGTCACTTAAACATTCAACAGAGTTGTGGACAGTTTAAATTATATTGGATTATTTGAGATAAATAAAATATAATTGAAAGGTCTCAGATCAAAATCTTTTCAAAAAACAAAGTATTTTGAGAGTTGCGAAAAACACTGATAAACCAGGGAATATAGCTTTCTCAGATAAAGGCAAGAGAAGGATCGGGAGCACATTAATACTGTTTGCTTTCCATCAATTAGAAAAAATATGTTCGCCCTGAAGTAGCTCACCCTTTAAAACTGGTGTTCTCCTTCCCCTTTTTTTGTGATGAAGCCAGACGGTTGGTAACATGGTAAAAGCAACTGGCTGCAACAGGAAATGTGAGGTGAATCCCAGACCGTTGGGACTGATAACGTGAAATGGCCCAAGAAGAAACTTCCTTCAGCTGAATGACTTCACAAAGAGAAAAATGACATTTTCATTAAGACGATACTCCTTACTGAGAACCTTTGATTTACAAACATGGGCCATGAGACCTATTGCCTAGGATTGAAAGTGAAATAAAACAGATTCAAGAAGTAAGAAGGTGCAAGAGTGGGAAATGACATACTGCATATTTGAACGGACTGCAACTTTAAAAAGATGACCCACCAACATACTAGTAACGCAGGCTGGTAACTACGTCGATCCCAGAGTTAGCCTTTGCCAACAGCAATTTATGAGCAAGTGCGGAGAAAGCAGTGTTGGGCCTATTCCCAAGTAGTGACCACAAACCAATTTAGCTCTCTAAATCACAATCAGATAACTGACGACCACACCCCAGATGGAATTATAGAAAAGCTAGATGAAAAAACTAATTTATACTAAGAGACGAATACTTGGCTGAAATCAATACCCATCAAAAAGATGCAAGCAGCATGTCAAGAACGTTTAATAAAGCAATAATTAAAAGCTCTGAACAAAATTCATCGTGGGAGGAGACAACAAAAATCATCTTAGGAGGAGACAACAAAAACCACCAGTCTTATTGGACTGAAAAACACCAGCATATTGAATACCTATTTAATGGTGCCAGACCAAGAGTTGAGAAAGACCCAACAACTGATAAAACGTCGACTTGACAAGAAAAAATGCAGTATACAAGGACCTTTATTCAAGCAGCAAGAAACAACTGGAAGGGAAAGACTGCAAGCTTGAACATGGACAAGAATAACACAAATTATGATATCTTGCCAGAGCTATGAATAAGGAAAAATCATGAACAATTCCAATTACCCTTGGAGAAAATAAAAATATACTCACAGGTAAACAAGCTTTAGATCATCTTATCAATTGTTTTAGGAGGATCAGCAACTTTAATGCCCCAAAAGGAAAAGAGAAAAAAGTGTTTAGAAAGCAAAGGCTCTACAGAGAACTGAAAAGAAAACAAAAGGAACCATTCTCAAAAAAAGATGAAGTGATTAGCAGCTATAAAATGGAAATCATTTGGATCTGGAGGCATAACAACTGCGATGCTCCAACTCTATATGCTATCACCAAAAATGATACTCTTGAAAATCTGCGCTGTCGGTTGAGAAAACACTTCAGTTCCTGAAGTGTGTAGAAAGGTAACAATGCTTCCGATCCACAAAAGGAAAAGGATGAAACAACAGCAGGCAACTACATGCTGATCACTTGAATCAGTAGGCGTACATTGTACCTGGAAAGAGATGAATACCTACTTACAGTCATCCTGAATGTCAACAACACAGCTTTACCAAGGACCCAGTTGCACACATTGCGCAAAAATCCGAATATGCACTCCAATACCAGAAAAATACCAGTACAGTATAGATAGACCTTCGCAAAGCCCCCAAAAACTTAGAAAGATGGTCTAAAGCTTAAAATGTTCCAGTACGGAATCAAAGACCATATGTACAAATTGGTTAGTCAATATTAGAACAAGAAAAAATCCTGGGTGTGAATGGAAGACACCAGCGCGTAACAGACAGTGTTAAAACCAGTTATGACAAAGTTCCCAGAATTTAGAATAAAGTAACACAAATTAAAAGTGGTATAATCAACTCCATCAAAAACATGAACACTTTGACAGGTCTCCAATACCTTGACTGCAGAGGCGACAGCAACTTTTTGATACAAGCCGCCAAATTCAAACAAATAAGGTGGTGTCCAATGAAAAAAAAGGTCAGAGCCCATAAAATGGTAGGTAAAACTCAGGAACTCCAAACACACTGTACTGCACAAGCCTTGAAAATAAATTAGTTTCCAAAGTCCAGATCCATCATCCCTAGTATTCTCACATAAGGTATTCAAACAGAAATGAAAAAAAGCAGTGACATTTGAATGTTACCCCTACCTAAAAAAGCAAAACACAAAGGCCTACATTGTTTACTCGACAGAAGAGGCAACAAAAGTGGAGGTGAGGAAATCTTCAACACACTTAACGATGGAACAAGGCTGAGAAAGTGCCGCTTCAGACGGCAACCACCACTATACACCATTAAACACTCCAGAATTGTCATTTCCTTTGTTGCACTTTCAATTCCCTAAGCTCTTCTCAATGCTCAGAAGGAAAAAATGAGCACTTTTGATTCTACTCAAGGCACCCTTTAATACCCTTTAATAGAACAGACAGTAATCCGGTGAATCTCTTCACACTACAAGACCCCAGGTAATAAAAACAAAAAAAACCAGTAACAAACTGAGGAAAACTGCCATAAAAGAATAAAGACGTCAGTTTTGTAGAAGCTAAGAGCAATATAAAAGAGAAACAAAGGAGAAGATGGGTTCAACAACATTCAGGCTACAGCAAAAAAGTTTATACTTTCTCCTTGCGAGAGAAGATAAAGTACCAATCGTAAGACTGAGGACAAACCACTGGTGATCCAGAATTTACATTTTCAAATATTTTTCACATTGTTGATTCAGCAGTGTTTTCTGCAGCAGTTCCCCCAATGACTTTGGAATACGTTCTTTAAGATTTTCCTACCCAAAAATACATTCAAGCAGAAATTGGACATGCTGGAACACTCTTGAAGAAAAAACCCTCTGGACAAATATAGAGCCTCCAGCAGACTAATGTATTCATTACAGCAACTGGAGTTGCTCCATTAGAGGTATACAAAGAAGATTTTTTTTCCTTTTTGGCTTAGAAACCTCTTTACAAAATTAAAAATTAAATAATAAAACCATCAGAAACGATTAGAAGGACCATTTTTATAATCAAATATTTTAATATGGATATCACCAAATTACTTGTCGTTGTAGAAGTGACGAAATCTTCTTCTTATTCTTCAGCCTTCATCCGACGTTTGTCAGGTCGGCCACTCGACACCTTTTTCTCCACTTGACTCGGTCTTCCTAATCTCCTTCTCTCGCTTCCACTTCTTTCAAGTCTTGTTCTAAGTCGTCCCTCAATCTAAGCTTTTGTCGTCCTCTACTCCTCCTTCCTGTCACTGGTGCCTGCCATACTGCCTTCAGAATATTGTCATTTTTTCTCCTCATTACATGTCCATGCCATCTTAACCTTGCTTTTCGTTTTTTCTCTGTTATTTTCCTTACCTAAACAAATCTTATGTCATCATTCATCCTGTGTTCGTGCAAGGATATTCCGGCTACCCACCTTAGCATTCTCATCTTCGTCGCTTCTAACTTTCTCTCCCCTACCCTTTTTCCTCTGGACCATATAGTAAAACTGTTTGTATCACTGATGAATAGATCGTCGTCTTGAGTTTTATTGGCATTCTCATGTCGCATACTATGCCACTTACTTCTCGCCACTCGCCCAATCTCTTCTAACTCTTGTCTTAACTTCTTCTTGACACCGCCCCCCCCCCTCCCATGTCGTTGAGTGATTGTTCTTAAATAGCAGAACGACTCCACTTGCTTAAGCACTTCGCCATGTCTATCTGTAATTTTAATAATTATTTGCTCACGAACCACATAATGGAAATTAAGAACGACCATTTTAGTGTACATTCTCACATTTACAGTAATCAATGGAGTGCAAGATAACAACAAAATGCTTAATAACGAAAGGCTGGACATCGTAACATTAAATTCAAGAGAGATAAAAGAAGATTATTAATAAAAAAGACCTGGCAAATGATATGCAAGAATATAATCTTCAGATTCTAACGGAACAGGAAACACATTTGAGGGGCACAGAACGCAAAACAATCAGAGATAGTAAAGGTACCAATTACAATTAAGAATTATATTATACTGCAGCTGAAAATAACTGACACCACAGTGCCAGCTTTGTAGTCTGTAGTCGTATAGTACCAAGCTTCAATAGAATAAGTGACAGAATATTCACTGTGGAAGTTAAAGTGAATGCGAAAGACCTTGTTGTGGTATGCGCTTCTGGAGGGGTGATCCGTATGTCTTGGATTTCATGGTGTCTTGTGTGCTTTCTGCCCCACGTTTTTTTGATGTGTTGCTTTCCTTCGGGTCTTTCATAGATGAGTATCTCTGAAAGACAAAAATGGGCCCAGTGTTTACCGTAGGTTTAATCAATGAAAGACCCAGTGTGCACTTTTAAACCCACCCTAGTTATAAGTAATAAATGCCCCAAATAAGGAGAAGATTTTTGTGGAAGGCTAAACAGGAGTAAAAAATAGAGTCAAGAGTAGCAACAAGCTAGTCGTAGGTGCGGGTTGTAATGCAAAAGCTGGCACAGGACATGAAAATTATCTAGATGCTGTAGAAATTGTTTGGTAAAGAACTAGTATACTCAATGGGGAGGCGTAAATTAAGTCATGTGCAAACAAAAAACTAATACATACAAACTTCATGTAATAATACAAGATGGCATACAGAACCACCTGAGTCCCAAAGCTAAAGAGGATAGAGGATGAAAAAGAATTCAGTAACAGACAACAAGAAAAGGAAAGAAATAACACAGGAGGGAAAGAAAATTATGAAAGAAATCAAAGCTAAAATTAAAAGAAGTCAAGAATCGAAACTCGAAGAATCGATAGATTCCATAGAAAACAGCAAGTACGACTCAAATATGTACAAAGCAACAAAGAAACTACGAATAACCAAACTAAAAAAGAATATAGTGGTAAATGGGAAATACAGATGTAATAAAAAGCCGTTTCCAATCAGTGTTCTATAAGGAAGGATAGTAAAAAATAGATGTTAAACCAGTTCCTATGTATTCATTTGTCAACATTGTAGATGTAAAATTATCGAAATAGACGAGTTGTGTAGGCAAAACTCACCGATAAATATTCAACATCAACATGTGGTTTCAACAAGTAATTTTTACTGTCTATCACGTGACTCTTACGTCAAATTTACATCATCATAATTTGCATAATACAACATCTTCCTTTCTTTCTTTCTTTTTGAAAAAACAAAACAACAAAACACATTACGAGGACAGTGACTATAATAACTCTTCTGAAATAAACAAAAACACAGTCTTTAAATGTCTCTTTGTTAAAATACAACATCTGTTCATAAGTCCAAACGTTGGGGTGGTCGGCTAACACGACCTGACTTTGTAGTGTTGACAGGAACTTCATTTTTCTCTTCTTTCTCTGGTTCTGCTGGTTTCGATGAGAAAGCAGTGAGGAACTTTCTGTTTCTTCTGACAGATCCCTTTGGAGTTTGCACAATGTAGGAACGAGGCGTGTCTGCTGTTTTTGTTACAACAGCCGGAACTTTCAGGTCACGGACCCATACTGATGTTCGCGAGGCAATCTCTGGCATTTTCTTTGCAGCATGATGTTTATCAAAGTGAATCTTTTGTACCTGTTTCCTAGCTTCTTCTTCTTCTCTGAACTTTGTCACACCTTGCCATTTTGGTACAAGCTCTGATTCAGCAACTGGAATCCTGGTTCTTAGATTACGTCCAAACAGGAGTTCTGAGGGGCTATATCCATTCTCCAGCTTAGTAGAGCGATATGACAATAAAGCTTTTGCAGGATCATCTTCTTTCTTGAGAAGTCCTTTTACGGTTTGAAATGCCCTTTCGGCTTCTCCGTTTGATTGAGCATACTTGGGGCTGCTAGTGATGCTTTGAAAGCCCCAGTCCTTCGCAAAGAACTCAGCTGAATCGAATTGTGGACCACTGTCAGATCTCACGGTTTTCGGTACTCCATAACGAGCAAATATCGACTTAAGTGCTTGTATAACGTCTTGCGACGTTTGTGATGATATAAGCAATGCAACTTTTACATAGCGGCTGAAATAGTCTATAACTACCGGGTATGTGTGGCCTTTCAAGTCGAACAAATCCGTTGCAATGATTTGCCATGGCCTTTCTGGGGTGACTGATGGTATCAGTGGTTCGGTGATTACATTTCGGTGTTCTGCACATCGGCGACATCCATGTACCACGTCTTCCATTTGCTTACTCAATCCGGGGCACCAGACCGATGCTTTAGCTCGAGCATGACACTTGGTAATACCTTGATGGCCCTCATGTAAACGATCAAGGATTTCTAGGCGCATTACTGGAGGAATTATTATGCGGCGCCCTTTCAACAGAATGCCTTTAATTAAGGTAATCTCATTTCTCTCATGCCAGTATGCTTTCAGTGCTTTGGGGCAACTTGATCTGTCTGGCCAACCATCTCTACAATATGACACAATCTGGCTACACTTCATCCTCTCTCTGTCGCTCTCTTATCTCGTCGAGTCGCTTGTCACTAGCTGGTATCTCACTCAGAACACTGTCCACATACAATTCGATCTCTTCTGTTTGCTTCTCATCATGTTCATCATTAATAGGCGCACGTGATAGTGTATCAGCAACAATGAGTGATTTTCCAGGAACATGTGATATGGTATACGTGAACCTGAGTAACCTCATACGCAACCTCTGGATCCTTTGTGGTAGCTCATTCAAGTTCTTGTACCCTAGAAGAGACACAAGAGGTTTACGATCAGTTTCAATGTGAAATGTCTTACCAACAAGGTAATCTGAGAGCCTTTCACAAGCCCATGCGACAACTAGTGCCTCTTTTTCCACTTGAGCATATCGTTGCTCTGTTTCGGTCATAGATCGAGATATATATGCCACAGGTTTCCAGCTTCCATCTGTGTCAGACTGCAAAAGGACTGCTCCAAGTCCAAATGATGATGCATCAGATGAAACCTTTGTCTCTTTGGATGGATCATAGATTGCAAGTGCTGGTGCTCTACTGAGGGTCTGCTTTATCTTGTCAAATGCTTGCTGTTGAGCCTTGCCCCACAGCCAGGCACTGTTCTTATTCAGTAGGCCTCTTAAAGGTTGTGTTAAATCTGCAAGATTCTCAATATATCTACCAACTTGGGTGACTACTCCCAGAAATCTTCTCAGTTGTGACACATCTGTAGGAGCTTTCATCTCTGAGATGGCTTCCACTTTGGCAGGATCAACTTCAATGCCATCCTTACCCACTATGTGACCCAGGAAGTGAACTTTTGCTTGGCTGAACTTGCATTTTTCAGCGTTGAGTGTGACATTTTTCTCCTGAAGTCTGTTCAACACTGCCTTTAATCTCTCATCATGCTGTTCCTGATTCTCGCCGAAGACCAGTATGTCATCTACCTGGCACACCTGACCTGACAGGCCTTCTAGCACTCTGCTCATTATTTTCTGGAAGTGCTCAGGGGCTGACGATATCCCAAAGGGAAGCCTGGTGAAACAGTACCTCCCCCAAGGAGTTATGAATGTGGTCAACAGCTTGCAGCTTTCCTCTAACTTACGTTGCCAGAATCCACTGTTAGCATCTAACTTGGACACAATCTTTGCTCCGGCTAACTTAGCCAAGGTTTCATCTGTGGTTGGCATTTGGTATACCTCCCTTTGTACTGCTTCGTTTAACTGGACAAAATCACCACAGATTCTGACCGTTCCATTCCTCTTAGGAACAACAACTATCGGCGAACACCACTTGGTTGGTTGTTCTACGCGTTCAATCACTCCAAGACCTTCCATCCGGGCAATTTCCTCTTTAACCTTCGGTAATAATGGTATGGGGATTCGTCTGGGTGCGGTGAGGTTAAATGGCTTGACTGTTTCATCAACCTTAATTTCATACTCTCCTTCAATGCAACCCAGTCCATCAAACAACTTTGGATATAGAGACTGATAATCATTGTTGATGTTTTGTGCTACTACATCTACTCTAGCAATCATCTCCAGCTGCTGGCATGCATTTCTTCCAAGCAGTGACTTCTCTAGATTTGCTATGACATAGATCTGATAATTACAAGACTTCTCTTCATGTTGTAGCACCGCACTTAACTTGCCTTTACAGTCTAGTAGTGTCTTACAGGGACCATATAACTTTCTGTCAGCTTTGACTAAGGCAGGTGGTTGGGCTATTTGGCTGAATATAGCTTCTGGAATCGCAGAAACGTTGGCTCCACTATCGAGCTTGAAATTCACTAGAAGACCATTGACGTTCACTTTCGCACACCACTGCTTTCTGTCGGTTCCACTCTGGACCTCTCCTAGAAATAGACTACCACACGACTCATCACAATTAGTAGTTACTTCACTAACGCTTGAGAGTGTTTTGCAAACATTGGCAAAATGTCCCTTGCGAGAACATTTATGGTAAATGGCATTCAAGGCTTTGCAATCCTTTCTATTTACATGAGCTGTCTTTCCACAACGTTGACAACTAGATTTTTGCTTTTGTTTCTGACTATGAACATTGCTTACTTGTGGTTTAGATGTGTGTAGTTTTCTAGGGAATTTGTGTGAGGCTTTAAGAGCATCAACATTTCCAGGCGCGTTGTTAGTACAAATGACAGCTTGCTGCTTTTTAATTGACACACACTCACGCACCATTTTCACAGCAGTTTCTAAAGTCAATGTTGTCTCTAATTGCATCTTTTCACTCAATTTCGCATCCTTTACACCCACTACGATCCTATTCCTTATCATCTCATCTTTGAGCGTGCCATACGCGCAGTTTTCAGCTAAACAATACAGTGATGTGATGAATTCTTCGGCCGACTCGTCTTACTCTTGTTTCCTTTGGTTGAATTTGGCTCTTTCGTAAATAACATTACGTCGTACATTGAAATAATTGTCAAATTTTTGTTTCACAATGTCAAACTTGACTTCATCACCTTCGTTAAACTCGAAGGTTGTCAACACATCATCGGCCGAAGGTCCCATCGCCTAAATTAACGAGTTTACCTGGATCTCCTGGCTTTTCTTGTGCAGTTCGGATGCTATTCGAAATTGACTGTATCTTCGAATCCATTTCTCCCACTCTTCGGGCTTCCTGAAGTCAAACCCTTCTGGTGGAGTAATCTTCATCGCCATTTTGACTTGCTTTGTACAGACTGACTGAAGACGAAACTTGCAATTATCCTTGTTTTCTGAACGTAGTAAATCCAATGTTTCGGTTAACTGAACTCCTCTAGTCGTCCTTTCTCTTTTGTCAAGGTTTTAACTTTCTGACACCATGT
>RDPX01000469.1:369447-405513 GCA_003991215.1 Morbakka virulenta | reverse complement strand
GTAAATAACATTACGTCGTACATTGAAATAATTGTCAAATTTTTGTTTCACAATGTCAAACTTGACTTCATCACCTTCGTTAAACTCGAAGGTTGTCAACACATCATCGGCCGAAGGTCCCATCGCCTAAATTAACGAGTTTACCTGGATCTCCTGGCTTTTCTTGTGCAGTTCGGATGCTATTCGAAATTGACTGTATCTTCGAATCCATTTCTCCCACTCTTCGGGCTTCCTGAAGTCAAACCCTTCTGGTGGAGTAATCTTCATCGCCATTTTGACTTGCTTTGTACAGACTGACTGAAGACGAAACTTGCAATTATCCTTGTTTTCTCAACGTAGTAAATCCAATGTTTCGGTTAACTGAACTCCTCTAGTCGTCCTTTCTCTTTTGCCAAGGTTTTAACTTTCTGACACCATGTCAAATTATCGAAATAGACGAGTTTTGTAGGCAAAACTCACCGATAAATATTCAACATCAACATGTGGTTTCAACAAGTAATTTTTACTGTCTATCACGTGACTCTTACGTCAAATTTACATCATCATAATTTGCATAATACAACAGTAGAGATACAAAAATCCATTCAGTCATTCAAAGACAAGAGTTCAGGTAGAGAAAACGTAACCAGCGAACTGATTAAACATTGCCCTAAAGTAATAGTGACAGGAGTAACAGAACTCCCAAACAACAATGCTAAAACTGATCAATATGCAGAGGAGATAGAAGAAGGTATCCTTATTCCATTACCAAAACCCGGTAAGCTACAAGGATCTCCATAATATCTTAGACCAATCATACTTCTGTCAATTTTAAGAAAGATCTTAGCAAGTAGCAAATATGATTTGAAGAACGTCAATTAATTTCAAGAGAAAATCCCAATCACAAGGGCTGCATAACAAACATCAAAAGCAACAGCTGAACATTCCTTTATCTTCTAACTTTTAGCTGAAAAAGCTTTATATTAGAGTATTATAACACATTTATCTCTTTGCTAGATATGTCCAAAGCATTTGATACCGTCAGCAGGAATACCCTAATGAAGGAACTGGCAGAAATCCTGAACCCAGCGGAGCTACACATGATTGCTTTCATGATCAAGGAATTAATACTACAGATAGGTGCAGAACCGACCTGAGCAACAAGTTCAACACCAATATTGGTGTACCTCAAAGCAACTGTATGGTCCCCACAATGTTCACACTATACAAGTACTAAAAGTAAAAAAAAATATATTGAGATGGAACATTCATATGCCCTCAGCCACGAAACCTAAGACGAAAGAATACTTTAATCACACAAGGAGCAAAACTATGCGACACCCAGGGATATATCTTTAACAATCAATCAACAACATGTTTATGACATCGAGTGGGTTTCTAATGGTTTAACAAACAGCAAATACCAGTGCAAAGTTACAGGTAGTAATAAATGGAGTGTACAGAAGAAGAAGACTAAGTTGGCTAGGACATTTACTTCGTATGCCAGAAAATGCGTCAGCCAAGTTACACCTTGTAGAATTCCTCAAAATAGTCAAACAACAACCTAGTACAGTGAAATCTAGGGTATAGCGAGACTAGTGGGGAATTCTGACTGCTGGAAGAACCTTGAACATTGTAAATGTGAGAATTGAGAATATGTATATCACCAATTATTGGTTGACTTGCAAGAGGTTTATTTTGGGTAAGCAAGTTTTCCGAGCGATGAATAAAAAATTGATGGAAAAGACATTTATTTACTCCCCTCCACTAAATGCCATGTAAATACATAACCCTATGACAACCCTCTTAACCATGTCGTTTTTCAAAGAGATGAATCAATTCTACCACCACAATGACCAATGACTGTATTGATCTCAATGGGTTTTACAATTAGGACTGGCAGCATATCGTTGGAAAGGACATAAGGACTTCATTATGTTGCATAAAGTGATATCTATGGAAGATCAATGGCTTTTGATCTCTAAGTCTAATTATCTTCAGACAAAGTTCTCACATTCATTATAAGTGACTTCTTTTATAACAAATCTTATCCAAACATAATTTGCATCCAAACGAGGAACGTGTATATCTAATTTCTATTAACCGAATAAACAGCACTGTTCATTATCTGTAATAGACTGTTGTGAATGGTTAATAAAAGCCTCCAGGAGAACTACAGAACTGAAATTAGCTTTAAATTGTCCACATACTCAACCAATAGACCTTAATATAGGTGCAAAACTCTCCTATGTTGGATTAGTCAATCATTATAGAAGCATCCTATGATAATACCCAAAAACGTTTAAGAGATATGCAATATTTCAACTTGCCTGTCTATTCCTACTAGTGATCACTCTTTGAAAGTCAAATGTTTCTGTTGTGTTCCGATTGGACAGGTGTATTAAAGTTTGTATAAGCAATATGGTAATTCTTTGACTACTTGAGAAATTTGGCTAATAACTCTCAGAAAAACCTGGAAAATACTAGTCAAATTACTATTCTGGTAAAAAAATATTGTACAGTGACTCGAAGACTCGAGATTATTTTTGCATCATTCCCATTTACAAAGAATATTCTACAAAGGGCACCGGCTGAGCCTCATTTACTGGGGGAAAATGACGTTAAAACCTAAATAAAGAAAGTTCTAGGAAGGCATGATTTGATTTTACACGTTTCAAAAATTGTACTAAGAAATATATATATAAAGCCAACCTGGAAAAATGTTCCTTGATAAAATTCCTCGGGAAAAATGTCTCCAACAAAATGCCTTTTGAAAAATTGCTCTCTTTTCCCTTGCACTGGGAAAAATTGAAATATTTGTGCTTTAAGTTAAGTGAAAAATTTACTCGAGCAATATGAAAGGATGATGAAAACAAAAGACAAGATTAAGAATTATTGACTAATCAATAAGTATTTAGAAGGATAAACGTTTTCTACATTTGATAAAGTTAGCTGACCAGAAAGAGACTTTTGTTTGAACTTCTTGTTAGATTATTGTTTACGGACATGTGAAAATACGATTATTGTTTTCATTATTACTTTAAGCAGTATTTATGTGAATACAATAGTGCCTTATTTGATGACTTCACGAAATGTACTAAATATCCAGGCGTTTTTTAAATGTCAAGCTCGATGTCGGTGGGGTAAAAAACTTGTGCGAACATTATGGGGGTGTGGTTTGAACATTTTGGGGGTCATTTTTTCAAATTTGTTTTAGATCTTGACAGTTACGTATTTACATATACTATTGGGCAGAGAATTTATGAAGCAATTTGGTAGACTCAGATTTAATTTTAGTTAAAATTCAATTGAGTTATGAAAGGTATGGGGTATGCGGGCCTAGAGGCCCTAGGGAGTGAAAGACCCTACCCTGCAATGCATAGTTCCAGGTCACCCTTGGGCAAGGTGAAGGACCTGCTTATCCTCTCTGACCTGGGTAACGGTGAAGCACTGGGATGCAGCAGAGCTTGAGGATACTGGCGGAAGAGCCTGGCGTATGGCTAACGGTAGTACTCATAAGGGTAGTAGGCAAGTACTTGTGTTTAACCGAGAAAATGGCCTTACTGCACCCGCTGTCTTGTGGGATAGGTTCAGATGGACCTAAGGCTAGAGTTTCAGCTCGAACAAACTGGATGTGGAAGGCAAGGAGAAACCACCACATTATTTCTCCCAAGAATATCATGCTAATGCACAGAAACTTATTCAACTCTAACAGCGTGAATGGGGTTAGGCATACTAATACCTTGCTCGATAAGAACTTCCGTCTTCGACAGGTGGAATCCGACCGTCATTCACAGCCTGTCAGAAATAATGGTTATCTTCGAATAGGAACTTGGAATGTTCGCACGCTGTATCAAGCGGACAAAATCTCAAATGTCATTCAAGAAATGGATCGTATGAAGATCAGTTTACTAGGTTTGTGCGAAACTAGGTGGCCTGGTTCGGGCAATTTTACGATAGATGACAAAAGAATCATATAGTTGGAATCATTTTTGACGAGAAAATAAGCAAGTGTTTACTTGCCTATTGGACTATGTCTGACAGAGCCATGCTAGTGAGAATAAAAGACAAACCCTTTGACCTCAGTATAATTCACGTATACACACCAACCGCAGAAAGAAGTGAAGAAGATATAAACTTGGAGCAAGACAACATTGTAAATCGCAAGACATCATAATTATTATGGACGATCTAAATGCTAAAGTTGGCAATGAAGAGATTTCCCATGTAACAGGAAGATACGGTCTTGGAACAATCAGTGAAAGAGGTAAACGATGGGTTAACTGGTGTAAATCAAAACATCAGGTGATAATGAACACTTTCTTCAGGAACCACAAGCGACGTATTTGGACATGAAAAGATCCTAAAGACAGTCAGGAGATTCAAAAATGCAGTCAAAAACGCGAAAGCATATTCTGGAGCAGATTGTGACAGTGACCACAATCCAGTAATCTGTAACTTCAGTGTTCGTCTTCGCAAATTGAAGCAATCGATACGTGAATCAAATTACTATGGAATCTACTACGTGAAGACACAAAGATGAAGGCTAGATACGCAATTACAGTGCAAAACCGATTTGATGTCTCAGAAAGGGAACAAGCAGACAAATGGAACATAATGAGAAAGGCTATGGTTGAAGCAGCCAAAGAGGTGATACCACCTAAAAAGAAGGAACGGAAGAAACAACGGATGAAAGCAGAGATCCTAAAATTGATGGAAGTAAAACAGAAAATTAGCAACAGGAGCTCAGAAGAGTATCGAACTCTGAACCGAAACACTAAGCAGAAGTGTAAAGAAGCGAAGGAAGAATGGATAAATGATGAGTGCGCGGATATAGAAAGATGCCAAACAACAGATACCTCATCGTTACACAAGAAAATTAACACTTTAGTGGGAAGGAAGACATGCGTTTCAAGTGCGTGCATTAATACCACAGATGGCTCTTTGTTGGTGTGAAAGGACGAGGTAATGGAACGTTGGGCAGAATATGTAGAAGAACTTTTCTCAGACGACAGGGGAGAAAAACCTGTGATCAGAAAATCAATTGAAGGCCCGACCATACTGAGAAGCAAAGTGCAATCAGTCATAAAGAAGATGACGAGAAACAAAGCCACTGGACCAGACAACATCTGCATTGAAATGATTGAGGCACTGGACGATTTTGGCATCGACAAGATAACAGAGTTGGTAAACGAAATTTATAACACTGGAGAAATTCCTTCAGACATGTCAAAATCTATATAGCTTTAACTAAAAAACCAGGAGCAACAGAATGTGAACTGCATAGAACCATAAGCCTCGTGAGTCACGTTACCAAAGTTCTTTTGAGAGTCATCTTGGCAAGGTAAGTATTTATTTAATCTATTTTTTAAATAATTGATTCGGCAAATAACGTTTATAGGCTGGCAAAACTTTACTCTGGATTAGAGTTGAAAATGGCCTTTTTAATCCATTATCATTTGCCTGATTTTCCTTTTTTTTTGCTTTGACTCTACTGGCTGACAAATTTGCTGCAAATGAGTAATGACTGTTTGTAGTTAAAGGCAGCTTTTCTAAGGAAGTGCTCTTCTCTTTCTTCATTTTTCGTGCAAAATAAACATTTGTATCTTTAACTCTTTCAAATAAAACCACTTTTCCATATATTGCAAGAATCCATCCACGCCTTACTTGTGCACCTGCCAGCTTGTTATTCAACCTACCCATGCATCAAGGTAAAATAGACCACTTGTCATATGTGGGCAGCACCCATTAAGTTCAGTCATGCCACCAATATAATGTGCAAACAAAGTAATTCTATCTCATCAGCATATGGGCGACAAGGGCGTAATCATCTGCAAACAACATCTCCCAGATGACCATCTGTGCTGTATTTTTCTTTGAAGTGGGCGAGATTAAATAATTTAGTGCCTTTTGGATGTATACTTTGTCATTAACATCTTGGAAGGCAACCTTAAGGATCGCGGTCAAGTAAAGTGAAAAAGGTGTTGGCATCATCGCACATCCTCACTTAACTTCATTTGATACTGGGAAAGTCCTTTTATTGACCTTTAACCTGTTTTACATTGACTTTCATTAATTCATGTAGAGCCTTGATGACATTGATTTATTTATCAGAGCATCCATACTTTTGCAGATCACTTCACAGGCAATTCCGAAAAACTCTGTTGAACACTTTCGTGAAGTCTATAAAGACCACATATATAGGCATGTTGTACTCTATATATTTGTCTTGGGTCTTGCGCCCTCAAAATATCATACTTTGAAAAACAGGCACGTCACCCTGATTTAATAAAAGCCGTGTTTGCTCTTAACATCTGCAATTGGATTGAAATTAGCAACACACTAATAAAAATCACAACAATGATGACCAATTACAAAAAAATGGCGCTGCATTAATAGGATTTTGAAACAGAATGCAGAAACGAAAACTAAAAAATGAGTATTGAAAAGCAGGCTCACAGCAGACAAAAGGATACTTACTTACTTACTTACTTACTTACTTACTTACTTCAGCCTGGAGGTTGTAAGTCAAACCTCCCGACCACATCTCTTCTGCATCCTCTTCTATCCAGGGCTCTTCTTCTGAGTTCTTCAGGCGTTAGCATGGTGATATTTTGTATGTGCTTGATAAAGTTTAGCCTAGGTCTTCCTCGTCGGTTTCTTTCTTGGAAATGCTCGAACAAAGTGAATCTACTTATGATATCATCCTTCCTTATCCAATGCTCTAGCGATCTCAGCTGACGTTGGAACATTTTATCGCTCAAATTACCTCTCTTTACACGTCTGAGTGTTTCATTGTTTCTTACTCTGTCTATTCTTCTAGTCCCAAAGATGAACCGGTAACAACTTGTTCCAAAGGAGTCGATTTCTTTCTTCATTGCTTTGGTTGTAACCCATGTTTCAGAGTTGTAGAAAATAATGGAGACTATAAGTGAATCGAAGAGGTGTAACTTCACTGCCAGGGAGATGTCTTTTGATTTCCAGATTGTTGCTAGTTTCCAGAACTGACTCCAGGCCAATCCTTTTCGTCTTTTTAAGTCCGTATGGCAGTCAGCTAAGTGGGCACCAAGGTATTTAAAGTCATCGACGACTTCCAGACTTTTGTTCTCTGAGATTTCTACTAAGACTTTGCCTTCATTTACCACAGTTCTTGGTTCAACAACATCTCTAATCATAACTTTAGTCTTTCCATAGTTAATATTCAAACCAACTCTTTTTGCTGAAGTTTCTACTGTCAGAAAATGCTCTATTGCCTCTGTTTCATCTTTGTCTAGCAGTACAATATCATCTGCAAAGTCGAGATCGGGAAGCAGATCATTCGGGTGTGTTTCAAGTCCTGTTGTCTCTTCAGTACTTTGCAGTACATAATCGAGTACGATGATGAACAGGAAAGGAGCTAATGTGTCTCCCTGTAGGACCCCCGTAGTTATTGGAAATTCTTTGCTCAGAATTCCATCTATGCGAACTGCTGACGTGCCATTGTCGTACAAACATCTGATGATGTTGACGATTTTCTCTGGAATTCCGAAGTTTCGAAGTATCTTCCACATCGTCTCTCTGTTTATGGAATCGAAGGCCTTTTTGAAATCAATGAATGTCATCACAGTTGGTAAATTTTTCTGGTGGAACTGTTCGAGTACTCTTCTGATGATATGAATTTGTTCAATGCAGCTTTTACCTTTCCGAAATCCTGCTTGGAATAGGCGTAGGCGTGATGAGACTTCGTAATATATTCTGTTAAGAATAACACGGTTGAACACTTTTGCAGCAACAGACATCAGAGAGATTCCTCTAAAATCAGTCATGCTTTTCGATGGTTTTTTGGGAACTGGGATTATGATACCCATTTTCCATTGTTTTGGTGCTTCTTGATGGTCGAAGACCTTGTTGAACATTTGGCATAGGTAATCTGTGAGTTGATTTCCTCCGTATTTTAGGGCTTCCGCAGTGACGTTAGAATCATTTCCTGGTGATTTACCAATTTTCAATCGTTTCACTGCTTTCGAGACTTCGTCAAAGGTAAAAGCATCTGTGCTGATAGCTAGATCGTGTTCCGCTGGAAGTATTACACCAGGATTGTCGTTTGAGTTGATATTGAGAAGTTCTTCAAAGTATTCTGCCCATTCGTCTAGCAGCTCGGTAATTGAGGTCGCCGGTTCACCATTCCGTTTATTCACATTCTTTGGGGATGTACTTGAACTCTTGCCAGTTAGTTTTTTGACAATATTGAATAGTCCCCTAGTATCATTTCTCTTACTAGCTGCATCTGCTTCGATACACATTTGCTCGATTTTACTGATTTTGTCATTCGCAAGCGATGCATCTGCTTGTTCAGCAGATTCTCTCCAGACACGATAGTTATCTGGATTGCGGTGATTTTGATATCTTTTACGTGCTATTCGGCGTTGTTCAATCAACTCTGTACTTTGATTAGATACCCATCGTTTATTTATCTGCTTTTCTTTCTTTGGGAGAGATTTCGACACTGTCTCATCGAGGATTGCTACAAATTTATCATAGGTGGATTGAACAGAGTCTTCTACGTCTATAGGTAGTGACTCAAATCGGTTGGAAAGCTCCAGTTGGAATTTTTCTCTGATAACTTCGTTGGATGCAATAGCATTATGGTTGTACCTGGGTACTTTTGCAGTTTGCTTTACCATGCGGAAGCTAAATTTGACAATTGCAGTTGTAATACGATGATCCGAATCAATTTCGACTGTGTTGTAACAGCGACAGTTACGTAGAGAATTGATCCATTTCCCTCTTAGTGCTATATGGTCTAATTGTGCCTTATTACCATTTGGATGCTGCCAACTCCACTTGTAGCTGTCAGGATGTGGTTTTCTTGTAGTAGCAAGACATAGGTTGTTTGCTTCACAGATGTCTACTAGTCTATTGCCGTTGTCATTCGTTTCATTGTGAAAAGTATATCTTCCAACAGTCTTGATGTGAGTATTTGAAAAACCTACTCTGGCATTCAAATCGCCCATGAGGACAAGAAAGTTGTGAAGAGGAACATCACGTATACAGTCATTTAGGTTTTCATAAAAAGTATCTTTGTTAGTAGGGAAAGCTTCTTCTGTGGGAGCATATGCACATACAATGGTTATTTTGGGATTACAATTGATGGTGACAAGTAGAATTCGATTACTTATGCTTTTAATGTTGGAAATGTTTTTAGCAATTTTGTTGGAGACAAGAATTCCAACTCCGCCTTGAGACCTTTTATTTGCTGTCTTGAATATCAGGTGATATCCATTTGACTTTAAGGTAGTCGTTTCTACGTTAGTTTCCATCGGTGTTCTTGGATGGCAATAACGTCTATGTCAAAAGTCTTACAACCAGTTATAAGCTGATGAAGTCTTCCTGGTCTTGATAAAGTGCGGACATTGTAGGTTGCAAATTTTAGGGATTGACGAGATTTCAGCTTAGGTACTCTATCAGTTGAACAGGTCCTTCCGGTTTGCCTGTTGAACTTCATTTGACTTCGATCAGTGAGAGCAGCTCCTATCTCGTTTAGATTTGAATTTTGATTTAATGTGGTTGTCGTAATCTTTGTCATCCACCATGGGGTGATTATCCCTCATAGTTTTACCAGAGCTTCGTTAGCCATCCTTGATGTTGGCCATCCCTCACTGCGTAGAAGTGGAGTTGGATTTTGAGGGACAGACAAAAGGATAAAGAAGAAAATTACTTGAAAATGACAAGACTGAGCTGCAGAAGTATATCACACCCCAACAAAAATTATTTCTGTAAATATATGGTCTGCTTCTAAAGAGAAGGCCCAAGTTGGAAATAAGCATGAAATCAAAAACGCAACCAGACTTGGGATTTCTAGACAACAAAAAGCTCGAGCTGAACACAAAGTTATTTCTGCAAAAAATCTACTTGATTTCTCCAGCACAGGAACAAACCTGACAACAGGTTATTACTTCAATTTCCGGAATCTACAAATTCCATACCTCTTTAAAAAGTACGTTAGCCTTATTGAAAACGCGCCTAGATAGGACATAAAGCCCAACTCAAAAATAGTTAAAATACTCGATTTTCAGAATCTGCAAACTTTAGTAAAAAAGTTTTTTGACTTTATGAAAAGAGGCCTAAATTTTACCAAAGCGCAAATAAAAATCCTTAAAATACTCGATTTCTAAAATCTACAAGGTCCAAACTTTTTGAAACACTAGTTAGACCATAAAAACAGGCCAAGATATGACAAAATTCCCAAAGGTGACATAGTTAAAATACCTGATTTCTACGATCTGCAGGCTCTAAACCTTTGAAAAAGAGTAGTTTAACCTGATGCAAACAGGCCTAGATTTAACAAACAGACCCTGTTACTTAAAACACCCAAATCCTGGAATCTGTAAGTTGCAAATTTTTACAAAAAATAAGTTCGTCTTAGTGAAAACATTCCCAGATTTGACATAATGTTAAATGAAAAATACTTAAAATAACTAATTTCTAAGCTTCAAACCTTTTGAAAAAGTAGAGGAAAAGGCAATCCATCTGAAATGGAACTCAATTTCGGGAAAATAAATGAGAGGATTGAAAGACAGAAAGCAAAACGGATTCGACAGAAGAGACTGAGAGGTCCGAAACGAAAGGCAGAAGAATCACTGATTGGTTAGCCTAAAGACGATGATGGAATGTTAGAAGAATTTGTCTTGGATAGGAAACAAGACTACGAAATTGAAGAAAAAAGATGTAGTTAATACAACAGACGCAAGAAGGCAAACAAAATCATGGTAATTTCCAAGAAAAGTATGGTTCAGAGTTACCACAGAGCCGTCAGTGTTGAAGGCTGACAGAAAAAAAGCCCATTTCATGAATGTGGAAACAACCTTGTGAGGCTAAAAAATTCTTGTGCGACAAAACCTGTGGGACAGTATATTTTTGCAGCAGAAAATGATTCTAGTTTGTGAGTAAGATGCGATCTTTTTAAAAAGGATCATTACCTGCAGTGGGTTGGAATCTTTTTTAAGTTTGCAAGTATCATTCCATTCTTTTACTATCCATGCTGTATGTCCACGTACTTAGCCGGATGCCCTTCCTGACGCAACCAATGACTTTTTTCTTTTATAAAGTTCGAAATTCCTCTCGCCCGCTCGGAGAATCGAACCCCGAACCTCTATGTTTCTGTGCACTAACGATTTAGCCACGGCTTCTCATAATCTAAGATAATAATAAAATTTTTAAAATATTCTGTCTAGTTTCGATCTTTGAAAGCAACGACACTAAAATAGATGAAATTATAAATAAAACTGAGAAGTTCTTCCGCATTACACAAACAAACATTTTCTGGCAAACAAAATGAATTTAATGATATTTTTTTTAATTGACACCAAATTGGCTGCAGTACAGCAAACTCATTGATCTAAAAATTTCTTAAAATATGCAAATTTTTGTTTACAAAAGTTTCTTAAGGGTTTGGTTTTCGCCAAAAATAGGATAAACACGACAAAAAATTCCAGAAATCGACAAAAAATGGGTTTTTTAAAAAAAATTAAACCAGCTATAAAAACTGTTCATTTTGTTAGTCATTCTTTTTATTTGGTGTCTAGTTTTGTATAAATTGGTATCTTTTGAAAACCAAATTTTTTTTGTATCCATGTTTTGATCATCTTGTGTCGGAATTTAGCGATTTAGCGTTTTTGTTTTTCGTGTTTAAATCTTCGCTTTTTAAGGTTTCTTTCTAAGAATTTCTAGTAATTAATTTATCTATATTGCATTATGTTCCTTTCTTCGAAAATGCGTTGGAAGTTGCCTTAAAACAAACCGTATTAATTTGCGCTATAGATGTCTTCAAGATTATGTTGGTTAAGAATTGTTAGAAGATCCGTTTTATTCCATGCAGGTATCATCTCCAGTGTAACACTTTCTGATTCCCATGTGGCAACGTGGAGGGGGAAACTCTACTGTTTCTTCCATCGTGTAGTCAACCCTTATTTGCATGCTACCTAGAATGTGAGCAAATTAAAGTGCTTTTTCTGTCAAATAAATTGATGAAAATTCACACCTTGGGATCGTATTTCCACTGCCTATGTGTACAGAGCCTTTTCGAAGGCCTCGTGATTTCCTACGCGAAACGTTTTCTATTTCACAGGCCTATTCTCCAGAAGACATTGATTCAAACTGTTCGATAATTACAGACTTCTTTCTTATCCAGGTAGATTAAGTGTTATGGGTAATGCCATACTTGGCTGCAACATCCGTTTTCAAGTTTTCAGCTTGAATCTCTGTGCCGTGGCAAAAGTGACTAGTGTGACAGAAATGACAGTCTCTCTCTCTCTCTCTCTCTCTCTCTCTCTCTCTCTCTGCAGTCAGTCGACTCGACTAAGACTGTTTCATGGACTTTATGGCCGTTCTCCATGCTGTTCGGTCAGACGCCAGCGTCTGCCAAGAGTTCGTCTCGATGTTTGTTTTCTTTAGATTTTTCTTGACCACATCCTTAAATCTCAGTTTTGGTCGGCCTTGATTTATGCGACCTTTGCTAAACTGTGAGTACAGAATTTGTTTTGGGAGGCGGTCACCTTCCATCCTATGTACGTGGCCAAGCCATCTCAAGTTTTATTGTGTGAAGATGTCCGCTATTGAGGGAAGGCCGGCTTGTTCTAGTATCTTTTGATTACTGATTTTGTGGTACCACTTCACTCCCTATGATGGCCCTGAGGTGTCTCATCATGAAGCTTGGGAGTTTCTTCATGCCTCGGCTCCATACAGAAGGCTCGTTAGCACAACCGTTCTGTATACCTTGCATTTGACCTTGAGGGAGACATGTCTGTTTCCCTATAGTCTGTGCTGGAGTTTTCCAAAAGCTGCACTTGCTTGTCCGATCATGTTATGTAATTCCTTCTCTACGTCACCCTTGCTTGAGATGTTGCTACCTAAATGTTTCAAGTTACTTGTCTGGCTCAGAGGTTCATTATTGATGGTGATTTGATGGGGTACAGGTGGAGGATTGAGTAGTTGGATCGGTTGGTATAGGCATTCAGTCTTTTTTATATTTATCTTTAGGCTGAATTGATTTGCAGCTTTCGCGAAGCTATCCATGAGTAGCTGCATGTCAGCAGCGCTATGAGCCACTAAGGCACTGTCATCTGCAAAAGGCATTTCTCTCACGAGATAGTTGGTGGTTTTAGACTTTGCTCTGAATTGAGATGTTTTGAAGAGGTCGGCGTCATGCCGGATTTGGATGTATATTTCCTCATAGATATTTTTGAATGCGACTTGTAGCATGGCAAACAGGTATAGAGAAAACAGTGTTGGGGCGAGTACACAGCCTTGTTTTACACCATTGATACAGCGAACTCTTCTGAGACATTTATCCCCTGCGCTACCTTGGCATGCATTCCATCATGCAGTCTTTTAACTATCGTAATTATCTTTTTTGAGCAGCCAAACTTTTCGAGCACCTTCCAGAGATCCTCTTTGGATACAGTATCAAAAGCTTTTGTGAAATCTATAAATACAGCACACAGTTCCATGTTCTTCTCAATGCACTTTTCTTATATCTGTCGTAGACTGAACACCACATCGATGGTGCTCCTATATTGCGAAAACCACACTGAGTCTCTGCTAGGATCTTTGGTAATATGTCTCGGTTCAGTCGGTTCAAAATGATACGTGCCATTACCTTACCCGCAATTGACAGCAGAGAAATTCCTCTGTAATTCCCGCAAATCTTCTTACTACCTTTTTTGAAAATTGGTACGATGTTGGCATCCTTCCAATCACGTGGTACCTTTTCGGTCCTCGAAATTTGAACAATCAAATCATGGAGCCTTTCTTTGATTTTTTTCACCACCATGTTTCCAGGTTTCCAGACACCGGGCACTTTGTTTTCCTTAGTTGCTGTGATGGCTGTCACCACCTCTTCTAGTGTGGGGTCATTGTCTAGGGCATCATTGACATCGAACTGTTTGAGTTGGTCTAATGTATGCTGTTCCACACTCCCTGGTACATTTAGTAACTTCTCGAGGTGTTGGGCAAAGCGGTTTAAGGTCTCACGTTTGGTTTTCAAAACTGTTGTACCATCTTCGGCCAGCAGCTGGGCACTACCTCTACATTGTGGTCCATATACTTCCTTCAGGCCGTTGAAGAATTCTCTTGTATTGTTATTATCAGCAGCGTATTGAAGCTCTTTGGCTTTCTCTTCCCATCAATGATTTTTTCGTTCTCCGGTATACTTTTGAAGCTGACTTCGGGCTTGGGTCAGCCTGGTGGCAGTTGCTCGCGTTTTCCTCTGCAGAACCTGGGCTTTGGCATTATTCCGTTCTTCAAGCAGGGCATTTAGTACTTCATCATCACCATCGAACCAGTCCTAGTGCTTCCTCTCTGGTTTCCCTAGTACTTCTTTAGCGGTGGCAAAGGCTTGTGATTTTAGTCTCTCCCACTTATCTTCAGCTGAGGCACCCATCTCATCATGGTAGTTCATGTTCTTTTCCATCTCTCCTCTTCAAATTCTTTAAACGTGACACTATCTTTAAGCTTAGTTGTATTTAGCTTGTGCATCGGTTGATTACCAACTCTTAGTATGGGTTTCCTCATCCGGAATCCGAACTTGCTGCGGATCATACTGTGATCGTTTACGCAGTCGGCTTCTTTATAGGCACGAGTGTCCAGAACATCCTGCATGTCTTTTTGTCTTGTGATTACGTAGTCTAACAGGTGCCAGTGTTTGGACCGGGGGTGCATCCACGTTGTTTTGTGGCATTGTTTGTGAATGAAGAATGTGTTTGTTATTGATAGCTGATAGTCTGAGCAGAAGGAAAGCAAGAGTTTTCTATTCGTCTCCGGTGATGACGATCTTTTCTGTGTCTGGTATTTCATTTACTGTATCAAAGTCTGAGCCTACTGTAGAATTCCTCTTTACTTTCCTGGGAATGGTCATTGTAGGAGCATAGACTCTTACTATTGTGGCATACTTCCTACCATCTAATGTTAGCCGCATGGTAATAATCCTGTCCGTGATGGGGGTTGGCTCTTGTTCTAGTTTATTCGCAAAGGAATTTTTGATCGCGAACCCAACTCCTGCTTCTCTTCTTTCATCTTGAGCTTTAACATTCCAAAATAATGTGTATCCATTGTCAACTAAACTGTCATAGCCAGCCAGACGGGTCTCACATAATGCCCCAACCCCGTATCTGTCTAGTTTCTTGGCAACAAACGCAGTTTGTCTTTCTGGTCGCTTGGATCCAGATCTGTCAAGTAGAGTCCTTACATTCCATTATCCAAGGTGTATGAATTTTCTATTAATTCGTATGCGTCCTAGCTTATTTTTCACTGGCTGTCGGAGCGAAGACAGGCCAGCGCGAACCTTGTTGACCCGAGCGACGTTCGAGCCGGTATGTAGCGATGAATTCCTTGTCATAACGTCCATGAAACTGCATGCGAAAGTTTAAGTGAAGCCTGGGTTTTGCCGCACCAAGTTCACTCTCTCGACAGCAGAGAGGTTGTCCAGCGGGCAAGATCTGGTCAAGACACGCTGGTACTCCTCTGCTGTTGCAGTGGTTGGCCGGGAGATAGGTATGTTTATTCCCGCCATCTAGTGCTACCACGGGGCACTATTTTTGGTACATGGCCGTTGGCTGGAAAGTTCGTCAGCCCTTGGGTGAGTACCCACCTGATTTTTCCTCGGGGTTTACTCCCGAAGCCTTTTCCAAGTATGGGATAGCCGCAATGCAGCGGGGTTGGGACTGGCTGGTGTGTGCCTCTACTAGATTGAGCCACTACAAAAACCTAACAAGACCATCATGCGATGGGGCGTTCCTCAGCAATTTAAGGTGCACGGACCCGCTGGGACATGATTCACAGCCTCTCTTCACAGATGTCACTAGATCTTACCCTATTCCCCCTAACAAACACACCAGCCAAGCACGGGTAATGCGCTGGATGCCATCCCAGTATTCACGGAGGACTACTCCGCGCCCGTCGCCCTAGAATGTGGTGTTCCAAGAAAATCCTAAACGACAGCCCTATCCTACGCAGGCAATAGTGTGTTGTTGGACATAAAAGAAAGAAATTCGTTTTTAAAAGGAAGAAAATTTGTCTGACATGCGTCCAAAGTACACATGCAATAAATATGAAATGCAATTTGTTTATAAACAAAAACAAAACACGCCCCACAAGCAAAATGTCCCAACAGACAATTTTTTTGTTGCAACATGTAGCAAAGAAACAACACCAAAATGTCTGATTGGGGCCATCCATTTATTAAGTTCGCACTGAGAAGAAGGGGGCATCCTAAGAGGCGAACAAAAGCGAATAGGGTGAGTAGGGTTCACGAGGTGAGAACGTTCACATTAAAAAAATATCGATTACAGATTTAACAAAGTAGTGACAGCGAGAGTGAGCTGTGTAGGTGTAATTATTCTTATCTGTTTATCTGGAATTATTTTCCTTTGTATTGGGGCTTGCATCTAATTATAATTGCTTTCATTTCTAACAACAATAACCTGGCGTCAATTGTTTACTTTTCGAATTTAAGCACGTGAGCTTCGAAAAAAGAAGAATCAATCACAAAATTTTAAACTAAAGTACGTTCGCACGAGGGGTACTTGCCTGCGAACAGGTGTGAACAAGGGGGGGGAGTCGAAAAATGGCCAATTTCATGCAAACGTAATAAATGGATGACCCAATTGTGTAATCTCCCCAGCATGATCTGCACTCTGCATGGGATTTTTTTCGATCGAGTTATAAAGTTGATTTCTCTATAAAGGGCTACTACGCCTGCCATGATCAGTTGATTCCTACAACTGTGGAAATCCCTGTCGCAGAAACAGAGTTATTTTGTTTCCTGTTGTATAGAATTAAATCCAAAGTGACCTTAATTTTGTCTGCTTGTTACAAACCTCTAAATTGGGTGGAAGCAAAATCAAGAGCATAATGTAAGATGTCATACATGGCCTACATTCAAAGAAAGAACACTGTTTGCCATGATGTATCCAATTTTAGTAGAGCAAGTTAACTAGTTTAGTATTGAGTACCTTGGGTGTATTTTACTGCTATTCAGCTAAGAGTAATTTTTTTAAAAATCCCATATAGAATAAAAAGGAGTCTTGCAGATGGCTGCTGCAAAGCTTCTTAGTCCATAATTGGACGTTCAACTGTACTTTCCTATAGTTTCAACTTATGATCCTTTCAATGCTTTGAGCTATTTCAAAATTAGACTGTTACAGGGGTAAAAGTACAATCAACTTCTTTGAGTTGTTCTGCTTATGGAAATTGAAGTCTGGAATTTCTTTTCGCTCAAGTTATTATTGGATTCATTTACTTACGTTCTGCAGAATTATCTTAACACTTAACCTACACTTACTTACATCTGTAGAAAAGTCTTTGTGCTTTTTGTATTCCAGCCTTTCCTTTTACAGCTGTGTCTAGCAAATATGCATTACGTTTTCTATCGCAATAAAGACAGTTTTAAATCCTAGAACTGTTTTTCATCTTGTCTATTAAACATTATAAATTCAATAACCAAAACCGTTAATGAAATGCTGTTTTTTATTTAAAGTATCCCAACCCCCTTTGGGAGTCCATACAGTTTCACAGGCAAATGCTATCCCAGTTATACCCCATCTAGTTATGACGAAATCTTATCTATTTGACAGTATGTACTATAAAGTCTTTTAAAATGGTAAATGAATAACGCTTATAAAGATCTAATACATAGGAAGTTCTAGTAACAAAGCATAGATTTACAGCTTGATATTTCTTTGTTTTCTCGAATTTAGCACAAAACAAATCCGCCTTAAAATTCCATGCCACCGTTGATGCCTCGAGATCTTTACTGTACCTTGAACTGTGTTTGAAGCAGCGCCTATCTCTCAATGGCTGCATGCTCTACTACTTGAGTTACCTGTGGTAAATCCTTCACGAAATCCTTTTTCTGTCCATGTTGATGTCGAATAATTAAATGTAGCGTTTTCTTGTTTTTAGGCTTAATAATATCTTTATCTATTTTTTAGTTTGAGACTGCGATTGTTCTTCTTGAGTAGCTACTTGTCATTCGAATGAAATAGTTTTCAGTATGCTAAGATTGGATTAAACTAATGCTAGGCGTAAACTAGAGGATTTTGCTTAAGCAAAGTATCATTCCTGCAATTTGGCTTAAAAAAAATTTTCCCATGTGAGGTGAAAGCAATTTGCTTATTACTGAAAGAGTAAAGCGTGTGAGCATTTTCTCAGAAGCTTACATTCTACGAAAAGAATTTTGTAAAAATAACGGGAACTCAAATATGTCGAAGATGAGATAAGAGATTACTATCGTGGGAAAAGTATTTAGAGTTAAAGTTAATTTCATAGCCAATTTTACTTCGAATTATTGTTGAAATCCTGTGTAAAATAAATGTAACGGAAATGTCTTGAATGGTTTATTCTCATTTAATGGTACCTTTAAATTCACACATCATATGCGCAGGAATATTCTGGCCACGAATCCACCGATTTTTTCTCCAGAATGGCTTCGTTGAAAAAATCACTCTTGTTTGCCGCCATTTTCGTAGAATGTAAGCTGCTTTGGCTTGACTCTGTCAGTCGTAAGCAAATTGCTTTCTCCACTGCAAACAGCAAGCAAAATGTCACAAGACTCAACAAATTTCAAACACGTTAGAAATTTTGGTTTTGATAAAGAAAAGCAAATTGCGTACGTGTAATTTACTGCATACGAGAAAAATCTTCTTAAGCCAAATGCCAGAAATGATACTGAAAACCGCCTTTTAACCATTGAAACCCTTTTCGCTATGAAACTGTGTCTTTTTGTTAGCCTAACTGTCTTCGTTACAAATAAATTCATTGGTTTTTAATCGAGGCAGTTTCAAACCTTCAAGGAAATATCTGAATTATATAACAGTTTTTACAATTCCTATTTTTTTGAAAAGATTAAATTTTAAAATTCCCCTTTCACTACACTTTCTTGACTCAACGTTAAAGTAATAAAGTGTTTTCAAAAAGGTCTTCACAAACTATTACTATTAACTATTAGAGAATTATACTCTATTATTATATAATTATATAATTATATAATATATATATATAATATAACATATATATAATATAAATAAATAATATAATATATATAATTATATCTAATCATATTCTAGTGGCTTAATAAAGATAGAAACTTGATAAGAGATTTGATTTTGCTTTCAAAACTAAAGTATATTTATTGGTTATTAAGAAGTATGGACTAGTATTTTTATCATCACCAGCCATTAAACGTGCTGGAACCTTTCCTGCTAAAACCTTTTTATCATTAAAACAAATTTGTTTTTGTTTAAAGTATCTATTTTAATGATAGCTCCTAACTTGACTTTGACTTCAGAAGACTTGTATTTGTAAGATATTTACCTGAATGTAGTTTACTACATTCAGGTAAATATCTTACAAATACAAGTAAGCACACTTAATATAGCATCAAATGGTTTACCATTTGATGCTATATTAAGTGTGCTTAAGCTTGAAATATGAATAAAAATTATTCCACCATTATTAGGACAGCCAAAATATATTCTTCCAGTCTCAAAAGACTACTTTCGTAATTCCTACCTAGAAATATAACAGCCTATCCTTTTCACCTGCTGAGGTGAATGCATGAACATTAGAATTATTTCCTTCTTACTTATGTTAAGTTCATGGATTAGCAGTATCTCCGGTAATGGATAATGTCTTACTCTCAACTGATTCCTATTTTTGGAGAGCTAAGAGTATTAGAATGACTTTTAAATTAAAAGGTTGAAGTTACTTTTAAACTTTTTTTTTCACCTCTTTATTCTCTACATGAAGCTCTTAAGGTCAATGCTATTTGCTGCGGTCAACATAGATGTAAACGCAAATAATTACCATATCTGTCTTTCTCTTGAGTATTTTCAAAGCACAATTTAGATTTTTGCACAAAATTCATAAGGAGTCTTAATATGTCTTAATTTGTAACCTTATATACCTCATTCTAAGAAACTTAGTTTTAATTATAATTTTAATTAGTAATGTCCAGTGGCTAAAGTTGATGAAACTTTGCTCAAAGTAATTTAAACAAATTTTTGAAAACTAATTTATTGCTTTTCAAATAAAAACCTACCAAAATCCTCCCACAAATACGTTGCATTTCATATAGCAGATTATCTGCTTGGATAATTTTAAAGCGAAATAACAAAACGAAAAACTCATAAAAAATGTTTAAAAGATCCAGAAGGTGCTCATTTTCAAAAAGTTACTTGTTCAAACTGATGTTTTAAGTAGCAGTAATTATAATCATCAATAAATGAATCCTACATAGATGCAATAAAAGAGGACATGAGATGGGTGGGAGTGAGAAGGAAAGACGCTGCTTACCGTACAAAATAAAGACATATGATATGCTGTGGCGACTTCTAAAAGTCGAAAGATAAAAAAGAAAAAGAAGAGCATTGTCAGTAAATGTGATTGTTTTGCATTTAAATTTTTCTTTTTTGTTGTTTTTTCATTTTTTGTTCTTTCACTGTGGTAATCGGTTTGTATGTTTCTTACAGATTAGAGGTTTTTTCTTGGCATTGCATTCTTTTTTACAATGTATTCCTTCCAGTCTTTGGAAAGCTCAACCAGACCGTATCATTTGTTAGCCTATACTTGTTCTTTATGACAAGATCTGAAAAGTTATTAGATCGTGGTCAAGTTCAGCAAAGGAACTACATTCAGTTTCTTCTTCAATCTTTGGCTTGTCCTTAGTTTTAACAACTATTAAAAAGCAACAGACTTTATCCTTGAGTCTTACTTTAAACGTAGAAACTTTCGCGGACAGAAAGTTTTGCGGATGAAGCCATTTGCGAATTTTTTTTATTTAGCGTAGGTAAACTTTCGCTGGTGAGAGGTTTGAGTTTTTTGCATGCATAAACTTTCGCAGAGAGCAAATTTTGAAATATTTCCCGTGTATAAACTTTCATGAATCATCAATAAATTAATAAATTTAAAGGTTAGTTCTAATTGTTCCTCAAAAAGGAAAACAATATTTTTTTATTCTCGTGAAAACAAATTAACGAATCTTTTAAAAGAATGGAAATAAATGCAACAAAATAATTGTAAAGCAATAAAGCAACAAGTCAGTTTCTGTAAATAAATATCAAGAATGTTAAACGTGTTTTGTCCTCAAAGCGTCCAAGACCAAAATTCGTAAAATTATTGAACTGGATTAAAAATGTATTTTTTGCTTTATTGTAGTAAAAATATTGTTAAAAAACAAATTCCGAATTTTTTGTTTTTCTTCATGGCCATAAAAATTTTGCGGATATGGCCTGTTTTGGAATTTTTCGTGAACAATAACTTTCGTGGATGACCTATTTTGAAATATTTCGCAGACATAAACTTTCGTGGATCGAGGACTCCAGAATTTTTCGCGGGATAAACTTTTGCGGATTTGATCAAAATCCGTGAGATCCGCGAAAGTTTCTACGTTTAAAGTATGATAATATTACTGTCATTGTGGAATAGGCAGTCTTTCCTCCACATCCTGATATTTCCAGGATTTCAACGCTGAACTTTGACTTTTTGTTATCTCGTTAATTCTCCTTTTCCAACATAAGATGAAAAATTTCAAGTTTATGAGATGCTGTATTATTGTAATTATGTCTGTATATAAAACTGTGCAAATGTAAGTATCTTTATATTTGTTCTCTTTTTAAAGCGGTGAATTTGAGTATGTATAAAGAAATGGTAAGACATCTAACTTATTTTCATGATTGGGACTATAGTCATCGAAATAACTATAACAAAAGATAAAACATAGTGAAAAACACACCGAACACAGAGAAAGATAAAGAATTTCCTGAATTTGTTTGTTGGTAAAAAAGGCTAATGAATAACAAGTTATTCTAAGTGAAACACGTCTTGGTAACAATGATAAAACGTAATTAGAAAAAGTTGTCTGGAGGAAGCTTCTTTGATATTACATAACTACACAAGTTGATAACATCCTGATATTTAAGGTTGATTTACTGGTCAGGATGGAAAATTAGTAAGGTTTTTTATTAACATGCACATACCTGTGTGCAACTGTACAAGAACTACTGTGAATGTGTTTTTCGAGGAAATGTCATGTAAAATGATTAGTTATCTAATCCTGACTTTAGAAAAATGTGACCTGGCTTCTCATGAAAAAACCTATACCAGTATGGCAAGGTACTGGATCAAATTTTTCGTAACAAGAACAAATTGTTTTAAAATTTGTTAAAAGTCTGAATGATTAAACTAAGTGTGTGCTATTGTTGATTACAATGATTTTAAACCTTTTGAACATCTTTAGATCCTAACTATTTTCCGTATTTAACAGCATATAAATACTTTTTGTAGGCGGTAGTTCAGTGTCGTTATAATTCTCAAAGAAATAAAGATTCTTGTAGGAAAAATCCTGTTTTTGAAGAGTAATTTTTGTATACGAAAATAGATTTTCTAAATTTGAATCCAAGGAAAGATTTTAAGTTAGATTTTCAAGACTATCTTTCAGAAATCTTTGTGTAAAGGAAGGCAGAAGTAAGTTTAGCTGCATCGAAGTTATCATAATCCAGGCTGTAGTATATGAGGAGAGAACTTGGCTGAACAAGAACTATAGTTGTCTTCAGTTATTGGACTTGCACATAATGATAACTTGGTATGAATTGTATGGAAAATCAGAGTGGTATGACGAAAACATGTGTTTTGGCTTGGTTTTTTATGAAAGCAAACAGATCCAATTCTTGGTACCTTAAAAATCGAGTACATTTGATGAGTGTGATGTCTGAGGAATGGAAAGTATTAAAGCAAATTGAACATAACATAGCTTTTGATTCAGAATATAGAGACGACTGAACAACTGGCTTCTTATATCTATTGTATTCGTTACAAATTAATCTTTCATTTGTAGCAAGAATGTTAAACAGTTTGCTATCATTTTCACGTGTACAGTAAATTGGAATCTGACTGAAAATGGAAATATCTGGTATAAACCAAAGCAGAATTGAGAAGGGCTATCCTTGAAAAATATATATAAGAACAGTTCTTTTCTTGCATTTCTTTTAGATATGATTCGAGTATAAAATTTAGAAAAACCAATATAGTTGATTGCTCAATTGGGCTGCTTCTTCATTGTTCTTTAGCTCACTCTCCTACTCTCACTTCTGTTTTAATTACTCCCTGAATCATCCTACCTGGGTCAGACGCATCGGTATATATTTACAAGACTGTCAAATAATAGTCTTGACACGTCAATATTGACGCGTCAGGTTTTTTTAATTCGATCAAACAATAAGATTATAGCTTGACAAACCCTTAAAGGACCGCCAGACAAATTTAATTAGCTGATCAGTTTGAACATACAAATACTACTTCCAATTACATACCGTTTACATTGAACAGGGTTATAAAGTTCATGCGAACTAACGATAATATTGCAACAAATAAGACCAAAGTCATTTATATGCACCATAATTAATAAGATGGGTTTCTTAAGGCATTTTCTTTTCTTTCCAGGGGAACAAAAATCCTATGTTCAACTTAAACCTTAAGCCTATTAGCTCCAAAGTCGACAAAACAAAGGAAAAACAAAGATAAAACTTAACGGAGTTAAGAACTAGAGAAACAAGGTGCAGACTTACGAGTATTGCGACAGGTTTTTTGCTATTTGTTATGGGAAGCGTACCAACTAATGAAAAGTCTGCAAGAGAAAAATAGAACCTCAGGAACCTTAACATGTAAGTAGCTAATCAATGACCAGTCTTTCTTGGTCACTAAACACAGAGAGAAGCAGCCTTACCAGAGGAGACAGGAGAGGAATCGGAGATAAATTGAAGAAACCTAACATCAAGTGGCTAATAACAAATAAAAAAATAAACATAAGGACCTTGACGATAAAGTAGCACTGACAACAAAGAAAGCAAAAAAATATATGGTTAATAAAGACCTTTTAAAGGTTGAAAATTTAATGTTTTCTGAAGGGTTTGAAAGGTCTGGGTTAAAGAGATCAAGAGAGAGGCAAAAGAGTCATGAGCAGGTATGTCAACTAGAATAAGACAAGAGATTGCAGAAGTGAGAAAAAATGACTCAGAATTTTGATTCTAATGAAAAAGATTAATAGTACTTATAACGAGGCACAATAAGTGTTTGGACAGATAAGATAAGGAATGAATACATCAGGGTACACATACAAGAAGGTTTATTGATATAGTAAGGGAGTAGGTCATATTTAAAAAAGAACAAAGAAGTACACTGGTGGAAGAAGAATATTGAATATTCCTCTGACAATTAAACAAAACCGTTAAAAGACCAATGAGGAGTTACACTGGTTTCATCCATCATGACATTAATGCTTTCGAAGTGAGAGAGGAATATTCTGAAGACAGAGGAAAAAAGAGAAACTTCATTTATCTAGTGAATACTTAGGGGAGCTGTTGAAAAAAGGGTGAAATGTTAAGAGCCTTGGCTTAGTGATTTGTGCAGATGGATTTTCCTATGTCCAGGTCTCCTACGTCTATATCCCGAACAAGAAAAGAATCTTAAGATGAAAAAAGGCATTGCTTGGTGTCAGAAGGGCATCTGGTCATGAAATTCCTCACTGCTCCTGAGAGGTCCCTCAGAATAAAGATTGTTTTGAGCCAAAAAATCCAGCTTAAAAGTCTTGATAGGATAAGATTTGAAAATTTTTTAGTTAAGTGGCCATTTCATGATTTTTTTTTTACAATAGATAACTTCAAAGAAAATGTGAAGTATTTTGATTATTCTGACAATTGATAAAAAAATGATAAAAATGATATAAAAATAATAAAATTCCTTTGTCTGTTTTTGCCATAACCAAGTACAGTTTTAAGAGCTATTTACGTTGAAACTGGCTAAGCACAACAGATACTTCTCCAAAACATTACCAGTGCTTTTAAAAGCAAAGTGTTCAAATTAATGCAATGTTTCTTTGTTATCTTTTTCCAGGTTTTTAAATAGATATCTCCCTTGGATGAATAAAACTTTTTAAATACATCATCCTAAAACTTGAGAAGGTCAAATAAACGCCTTTCTTTGGTGTTTCATCGAAAAATTATGGTACACCCCAGTGTTTCAATGATGAAAGTTCAGTGTTATGTAGTATGTTTGTAAAGCACTAACAATCAAGCAACCTTTTTTCAGGCAGTATTTTTAACACTGCCGTACAAGTAGAGGTCGCATGTACAACTCCATTATTTACTACCTAAACAATTACATTCTATCCTTTGTGATCATACTATTTTTTTGTATTTTGTCAGTATTTATATCCAAAATGATAAAAATTTCAAAACTATGCCATAGTCAGAATTTCTAGAAACAAACGAACTAGATACACTACATGATAATGGCAATACAAGATTTTTTTATGTCTATTCAAGGCAGTCATGCAACCGCTCAGTTTTGCTGCTTACAGCTTTGCTTACATTGGTATTCAACACTTCAGAGTCATTTTCCTTTAACCGATATTCACTCCTTGCTTCTTAAACAAATTCTTGCCTTTAGGTGAAATAAAAACACATCAATGTTATGGTATTACTACTTATTATTAGGAAATTGTTTTTCTTCACGTGAATTTTTAATCATTCCCTTTTTAAAACTTAAAAGTTTGATGTAAGATATTAAATCAATAGATGCTTATCAGTTTTTGTCGCCTTCGGTCATTTTATAGAATTTAGAAACGACTGCACATTTGCGTTGCTGTACTCTTATCTGACATTAAGCTTGCTCTCCGTCCAATTGATTTAAAACTCTTTCAGGGAAAATAAAACCTGAACAAATTGCTTTGAAGAAAGGCTAACCTGAAGTTTGGGCAAGATTTTGTAAAATATTCGAAAGGAAAAAGGGTTTGTTTACAAACTGTGGAAGATTGAATACTTGGATTTGCATATGTTAACCTTTCCAGAAAGCAAATGCTCCCAAATCTCTCTCAAGTTAGTACAGAAAGAGTGTGCTAAACAGATGGTAGAGAAAGCAATTTCAGACTTGGAGCAACACCATGTAGTTGGTGATTTTCAAGTTTAAAACGTTAACATAGCACTACCATGTTACGACAAGAAGTGATCGTGGAAGTGAAGGACTTTAACATTTACATAAGATGACTGAAACAAGTCGTTTTAAAAACAGTTTTTTAGTTTAAAAATATTAGAAATGAAATTTATTATGCAACCTCCAGTAAATGTGGTGAGATAAAACGTTGCAGGAAAGGGGCTATACAAACTGTTCAAAGAGGCATATAACTCATATTCTAAAGACTTGTCCTTTTCAGTTAGGAAAGAGATGGATATGGTGCTAAGACGGATATCTAAGGGTATCAGATGAGTGTAGGCTGATGACATAAACACGACTGGAAAAACAACCCAAAATAGTTTTTCATTTTATGGGAAAGAAAGCCAAAAACTGAAAAGTAAAGTATCAACAAAAAGAGACCGAGGGAGTAGAGACTGGGTGTTTTCTTGTGTTCAAAGATTTTAACTACCACACAAGATCCAGTCCTGGTAATTGGGATAGGAACTAGAAAGATTTAGATATCCAGGAAATGAGAATATCTTCAGAAAGAACCTTTTGTACCCCAGATAAGAGATATGTTACCTATTGATTATAACAAATTCATTAAGGGAATGTCAGGTGGAATGGTAAAATACCAAGTCTTGAAGATTTACGTCTTAATACAGGAGGCCATAGGTATGTTAGACTTGAAATGTACGATCTGACAAAGCTCCTTCTAGCCTTTTGGTAACCAGCGTTAATGAAGAAGTAAGCTCTACAAAAAGCAATAGGGAAAGCTTTATTTTTCTTATGGTTAAGAAAGGTGATAAACAATGACTTCAGTAAATCCAAACTGCCATTAACATAAAGCAGGCAGTACTAATAACACATATTGTCTAGATGCAGAGGATCGCTACGGCGAAATGTAATTGAAAATAACCCAAATCTAGCTGATGTGGTGTTCCCTTAATGAAAGAAACTTGTTGCTAGACCCAAAATTTGACCTGCTGCTTGGGTAACATTAATAGATCGTGTATTTCTTCTACATTGAGCTTACTTGTCTAAAGGCATTGTTGAGAAATACTGATAAATTTTTGAAATTTATCATTAACTCATCTAATTCGGAATAATACGATTGCTGTTTTGTTTTACTTGTTTAGGTTTGAGGTTTCTTTGATTGACATCTTTGTATAATTGAAAAATGCAATAAATGTTCAAATCAGATTAGCTCCTATCAAAATAATTATCTCTATTCACTGCAAATATTTGTCTTATCTGGAATAAACTTATCTTTGCGACGACCAAATCAACTATTGTAAACAAAATGGCATAATAATTTTGAGCTCGTATTTAAAAGAAGAGGGTTTGTCAATACAATAATTTGAAAGTTCGTTAGACGGTTGAATTGTTTACAAAGGTCAAAAGACAATAGATATTTTACATATCTTCGTCGGAGTGGTGCTTTGTCATTTTAAACTCTAGTCACGCTGACAGTATGTGTGTGAATTTCATCTATTTGAGATGAATTTATTGTCCAGAACTGACAAAATTTGCTGCTGATATTTAAAAACTTCAAATAAAGTATTGCAAGGCTTGTCTTTTCTTAATCATCTGCATTTCTTGCTCTCGAAATGATTAAACTACTTTTAAAGACAATTGCCAAAAAACTGCATCTATGTGGAGGTTCAAGGAAAACAACTAATTGCCAAGTTTCTCCAGCAATGTATACAACTTACACTGAAAGCCAAGAGATGGTGGACTAAAAACGATGGACAGGGAACTAAAGACAGGAAAGAAAGAGCTCGCTAAATTTGAAATGACAATAAAAGGCAATGCTGACTTCAGAAAACGCCCATTTTGCTTCGTTGTGATATTGGTTTGGTTATGTGTAAAGAAAACATTTTAATACTTAAATTAACATGCATCATTAATTTAGAAACTTGTAATCAATGATTCCGACTAAGATAAAATGAGATAAGAAAATTTTTTCGTGGCCAGTTTGAGGTGCAAAAAAAGGGTGCTAATTCAGAAAGGGCTTCTACTCGACTGGAAAAGCTAAAACATACATATACGGTATGGTTATTTATGCTTTTTAACCCGACCAAAATCCTTAATAAAATGTTATGGAAAGTCTGAAACAGTGATGAGTGGAACTTTATTTATTTTTAAGGGGTTTTTTGTCTGTTATTTAAATGTAGTCATGAAAAGTAAATTTTACAGAGTTTGTTTTTGTTAAAAAAACACATGCTTAATTGTAATAATTTATACAATGACCGATAAAATGTTTAGATGGGTAAAGGGTGGGTTAAAAAAATGGTAGCACAGACAGAGAGGTACTCAAGACCTTTGAGATTGGCTGAAACAGTTAGAGAAAAATTACAGACCTGGTGGGTGATAAGTTCTAGTAGGAGTTTTAAGGACTAATGTATAGAATCATTGGCATTATTAAAAAGCGAATAAAAGATACGTTGGTCCAAATTGTGTAAACAGCTTACAATTTGATTGAAAAGGTATATTTATTTTTTATGTAAAATAATTAAATTTTTTATTTGTGTTGAAGCAAATTTAGACTAATAGAGTAGTAGATAAGGTAAGTAGCCTTCCTTAGAGAGAAAATTTCAAACAATAAAAACTATGAAAGTGGTCACAATATATTTTTTTCAATTTTTGTTGGTTTACTTCGAATTCCGTGGACTCGCTACAAAAACCTGTAATAATTGTTCTTGTTGTTTTTGTAGTGATATTTCTAGGATTGGGTTTTTTTTGCAGTACCATTGTTTGCTTTAAATTTTTGCCCTTATAGTTCAAGTCATAATTTCCTTCTGATTCCACAGCAAAACCTTCAATGTAGCATGAAAAATATCAAGTTTCTCTTTTCGATACCTTTTTGAAACAATTCGTTTTAAAAACATGGTAATTTCTACTTTGTTGCGATACAAAATAACATTGTATTTCAATATACTTGAAATAAATAATTCAATTCGTATGTATAATAGGGTCAAATGGTTAACCAAACTGACTGTAATACCTACTCTTATAATCAATTAATAAATCTGAAATTGGTTGAACCTGCCAAGAAATCGGTAGAGTTTCACACCCCTTCAAATATTTTAACTCTTGTGCATCAACAAAGTATTTATCCAAAAAATGCAACTTAATACACCAGCAATAATAGCTTTTTAAAAGGATATCAATTAAGAAAAAAATATTACAAAATTCAAAACAGACGAAAATTTTGAAACTTTTTATGTTATACAAAGTACTTCTGTAGTCTTTTCTATCATAGATATTTAGTTTTCTTGGTTCTTCTAAAACAAGCAAACCGAAAATATCAAATCAAATAAAATTTAGTAAAGTGACTTTAGGACAGGGTAGTTCATAGCCTTTCCATTTCGGATACTTTCCCCACACCTCTAGTTTAAGCAATTACTCTGTTCCTCCTAATTATTCTGATCATGTCATGTTTATCGTTTCTATCCCTCTTGGTTGTTAAGGTGCAATGGAGTCACAATTCCATTCCTCGCACTTATACAGTTATTAAAAACAGACCAGGATAGTTTTTGCGATGTCTTGCTTTATGTTTCTTCGGATGATACTTAGAAATTGATGCTAAACATTGTGCATTTTAAGTTTTATCTATTTTTAAGTTGACGCTTTAATCCCTAGTAAAAAAAATCAAGTATGTGCAGCTACCGTAGCGCAGATGGAATAAAGTTTTTAATTTTAACAGGATTGCGTGAACTAGTTGAAAGACAATTTTCGAGCAAGACAAACAAGTCCTTATAGGAAGGACTCCTAATTGTGTCAGTCAAAAAGTTCCAATACAGGATTTTTGGAAAACCTGCAATTTAATACTATAAAATACCAAATTTTCTTTCCTTCCAATCTTTAAAAAATCTTTAGTCGTTTGAGCACTTTTATCTTGTATTGACAAAGCCGAGTTCTTTGCGCAGCTTTTTGCAGCCAATTTTACTCTCGATTATAGTGCTCAATAGTTATCTGAATTTCTATCACTTATTGATATGCATGTTGATGAATCTATATTACTGCTACCTTAGTTGAGCCTGGCATTGTACGTCTTGACAAATCTAAAGCCACTGGGCCTGACGACATTTTAGACATTGGTGTAACAAACTTTTGTTAAGAAATCGTATCTATTCTTTCAAATCTTTTCAACAAGAACTTCAATAAGTACTGTTTTCCTTCCTGCTGCCAAGTGGCATGTGTCATCCCAGTATTTCAGAACTCCGGTAAATGCTCCGATAGTAATAATTATCAACCAATTAATATTTTACCTATTTAGGTTAAGCCAAGAAATCTATGACAATATCACCCTTGTTTTCAGTCTCTTGGCCTTTTGTCTGAACACCAGAGGGGCTCTTTTGTCAGGGTCTACTGCTAAACTCTTTTCTCTTAACACCGAAAGTATTCACCATGACGGTGATGTTTCTGGGGGAGCAGTCTATTGATCTTGACAAGGAGGGAGATATTGATAGGACTTCACACTTTGGACTTATCTTAAAACTATAGCTGCATATACTAAACAAATGTCCACATTAAGGTTTTTTGTATGCGGTCTTGGTATCTAGACTGTACTTGATGGTTGCTATCACAGCAGTTATTTCATTAATGGTGCTGTTTGTTAGGGTCTTGGCTTTGGTTTCATACTACCTATTACATTATTTATAAATAATCTGCTTGACCCTTTTCTTTTTAAGCTAACTGCACTTGCCGATGACACAATCTATTCTTGCATGGAAAAATCGCATATGTTCAGAAAAGTTAGAATGACCAAAAACCATGAGGATAATCTTTGCAAAGCCACTTAGTTGGGAAGAAAATGACTGGTCACCATTTCTTAGTATCAATCACTGTAGGTACCCAATCCACCAATAAGTAACCATGAATGATACTGATGTTTCTAAGAAATCCGATGTTATGGATTTTGAGATTTAATCTCCTTCCGATCTTTGTCCTTATATCAAAGTTATTCCAATACAGCTCCCATGAGAGTTGGCTCATTCTATCGACCTCAAAAGTATCTCCCTCGGAATAGTATTCTTAATCTCTGTAAATGTTAATTCCGACCACGCATGGAATATTGTTACCACACATGGTAATTTACTTCTACTTTCCTTTTGGGACCAAATCCAGTATCGAGTCTCCAGCCTGATTGGCACTGAGATTTTTGGAACCGTCAAAACTCATTAATACCGTAGTGCTTTATCATCTCTCTCCCTTTTTCTTCATATCGATGCAGTCAGGAACATTATTCTCTTGTACTCTTGATGAAGTTCCACCCAATTCCTGTTGAGGCTCTTAGGTGCAGGACTTCCACTTATGCCATGAATCTCTTTCAGGCACTGATATACTTTGAAATTCTTTTCCTTTTTATTGCTTCCATGATAATTGGAATCTTATTCGGTTTAAGGTTCTTAGTAACAGGTATCTTACAACTGTTTATCATTTAACCTATGCTCTCCTTTCTCAAATGTTTGGAGCCTTGGAGTCTTGCTATAAGCGATTTAATTAAAAACCCACGAAATCCCTGCTTTTTACAAAACCATATGGTGATCCAGCTGAACTTGATTTGGTTACATGATACATTTTTGCTCATAAGTAAAATCTTGAGCAATGAAGAATAGAAAAGTTTTCAGTTCACATCAAGAACCTGTTTATGTTCTATAACCTGTTCAAAAAATCCTGACATAATCATGATCGTTCATACTCACTGGTACCCACTGTTGCTTCACCGTTTTGATATTTTTGTGATATGTTTTTATTTCTTACCTACTCTGACATCATTTTCTCTCATCTGATTATTCCTATTTGGATACTCGTTTTGTCTGTTTAATACATCCCCTGAAAACAGAAGCCTTGAAGGTAAAACATGGGCTTTAAAATTGTCTAATTAAATTTTTTCATCCTCCACTGTCATTTACAATCTGTATGGATCCTCTTTTTTACTGATATCCAAATCATTTGTTTTTATAACGTACTCGTTTTCTGTCATTCGTTAATTAAAGCTATCAGCTTTTTCTGTACCACGAGGACTTCTCTTTTTTGGCGAAGTTACTGTTCCGCCGTTTTTAAATCGATGTATTAGAAATATTGTTGTCATTCTTAGTTTTCTTTACAACTGATTTCTCGTTCATAAGTTTGACACTTTTGGAGTTTCAGTTATCACAAAGTTTTTTGGCCTTTTTTCATTTCTACTGGCTTCATCCTGTGAAGCTGACTTCTTTCCCTTTGTAACTGGACACAAATATCACACACGGCTTATCAAATGAGCACCAATATGTAAATTTAGTCTCGCAAGAAACGCATCCTGCTCATCAGTACACAGAAATATGACAAAAATAGCAACAGAAATGCATTGATAAGTACAAAAAAGTATATGAATAGATATATCATAAGTAAGGATGGTCATTTTATTGGTCATATTTTTTAAAGTTTTCTGCCTATATTCGGTTGCCATATTGCAAACGTGAGGGTTTTTTATAACCAAAATCATGTACAAGGTAAAACATATGTCCATTTCCTGCTTTAGAGATGAATTTGACCTTCGGAACCATTCGTCTCTATTAAAGTTTAGCTACTTAGTCTGCCCTACTAATTAATATTTAAAACCTTTGACGAATATGGTCTTTTCTATTAAGATTCCAAAATATTCTTAACAGAAAAAAGGAGTGAAATGTTCAGACCTTAAATACGACCATGTCAGATACAACTGCTATAGCGGGGGAACTACCTATTCTTCAGATGAACGCTGTGATTCCACAGAGAAATTGAGATGCTGCCTTGTGTAAGCAACCTTTATAGCCGTTATAAAACATAAGTAAGACGTTTGCTGGATAGCTCTTTCTTTGACAACTGTAACAGAAGATATTATAGTGTCTCTCACTGTAGACAATTGTCCAACACGTCCAAGGAATGAAGCCACGGAGACAATGGAGCTGATATTTCTTTTGCCAAATGCAACATAAAAAAGCCAGCCTGCGAAATAAAGCATTAACAGCTACTTTAAGGCAAAATATCGGAAAGATACACTTAGTAACTCATCAGAGTAGTTTACGCATAAAAAGAAATACTGAGAACAATAATTTTGAATACCATGCAATTAGTTTTGGTCAAAAGTATCAGAAACTGTATTTAAAAGTTGTTTAAAAAAGGCTACCATCTCAGTAGACCAGAACAAAAAGCTCTTATTGACCAACATGATACATTCAAAGATCTCCTTACTGACGATGATATTGAACTTGAGAAAGCAATAAGAAACCTTCACTTTAGGAGTCTTAAAGAGACTCCCTCCCCAAAATTTAATCAAGCCTCTTTTTCCGGCATTGATAATAAGATTATAAACTGTAGAAATAAACCTACAGATGCAAGGAATTTGTTAGATATAAGAGGGTGTCTTCTGCTAAAGAAAAAGAAAGACAAAAGTTAGTTAGAAAAAAAAAATTTTCTTTGTTTTCAACTGCTTCGCTGCTTAGATAATATGGAGTTACACTAAAAATAATTTTTATTTGAAACAAAATCTGGGCCCTTTGGACAAATCCATATTATTCAAGCCTTTTGTAATTCAAACATTACAATGCATTCCTAAAAAGTTTCAACTAGATTGGGATGACCGTTTAAATTTGATGCTTAGTAAGTTTCCTTTTGGATTAACATTAATATATCTTCTGAACTTGACACACCTATTAATCTGTCTGCATTTATCAGGTAAAGAGACCACCATCAGGAATCACTTGACTCACAAGGTGTACATAAAGAACCCTTAAAATAGAGATGAAAAGCATGCAGACGTTCATCCATGACATGACCAAATGATTTTAGTATGGTATCTGAGTGTCACACAGCTTTGCAGGCAGAGTCTTCGTGACCACTTCAATATGATAATATAAACAAAACTTATTTGTGGAAAATTCTGGAGAAACTTCATTGTCCATCGACTTTTACAGGCCTTGTAAAGGCACTATATGTGGGTACGAGAACTCCTATTACTATATTACTGTAACATATGTGACTCGACATGGGTTTTTTTCACAAACTACAACAAGACAGAAAAAAGAAAATACAGCTTGCAATGGATTTTCTCTCTGTTACTTACACTGCAGTGATACGTTTCAGCTCCAAATAAGCCGTAAGGATCAATGTCCAGATTGTCTGTTTTCTCCTGAGTACCAGGTATGGCTGAGCGAGGTTTTGTATAGAATATAGTATAATGTGTAGTATCATCTGCTAAGGGACCAGTCTCAGATACATGTTCACCAGATAAGCCAAAAATAACGATCAAGAACGAAATTTATTGGTTTAAAATTGGAAAGAAACTGAATTAATCAATATAAAAATTAATTAATTAATACTGTGTCATTTGAATTTACTGATGGGTTTAGATGGTCAGACTTTGTCAAAGGCCATGGAAAGAAACAAAGGAAAGATCTGATCTCTACAGACATGCTAAACAGTTGATAGATTCATTTTGTGAAAAAATACGTTATAGGATAAGAAGCCAGAAATCCTTCTGCTTATAAAAGGAAGACCCAGGATACAAGACTTAAATAACTGTAAAAAGTGAGAAATAAATTAAAGGCTTTGCTTTCGGAATAGTTAAACTGAGTGAAACAGCTCTTAATAATTCTTCTTATCCCCCTAAATGTTGTTTAGGATTTGATTTTTTTTTAAAAGTAAGGATAAGATTATGTTTAGAAGTATTACTGTGCAGCAATAGTTTTGATATATTGGTCTGTGGTTATTAATAAACTTTTAACGTTTATCTGATTTTCTCGAAAAAAAACCCAGCGTTCTGAATAGATCTGAGGTTTTAGGGTAGAAATAGATATTTTCAGTGCTGCAGAAATAAAAGAAATTAAAGCATACCTTTGATATATTCAAAACAATGGTGTTTGCCAAGTTGATATAATAACTGTCATTGATAAATGATTTTCAAAATGACAATACGCATAAACTGGACCTTCTGAATAGCAGTAAGTGAACATAACAACTAATAATAAAATTTATATCCGCCGAGACATTAACATACCAGACTCAGGTATGTCAGATGTTATGTCTGCCTCGTTGGGAGAAGGGCTTCATTAGCCTTGATTGGCAACCTTCCTAGAAATGGTGTGTCGATAAAATCACTGGTGGTAGTGTCACGTCATCACCATTCCTCTTATATGAGGCCAGAATGTAGTAGACAATGTCTATTACCGCTACATTTCGTACCACTCCCATCACCCTAAGGCTCAGTTAGTTGGTATTTTAATGGTCTGTGTTTAGATGATGGTTTCGGACATTTATTCCATTTTTCAATTTTTCTTATGACAATCAAATGAATGGTCCCCAGTATCTGACAGACCTTCAGTGGACAGGGGGTGCAAAGGATCTCCAAAACCAAGACTGACTCCACATCCGAAAATGTGGACTCGAGACGTGGTACTACTCATTCCTTTATTCTGACTCCCCTCTTTTCCTTAAGGTTTGTGAGACAAGCCTTAATGGCAGTGTTAGTACTAAGGATCTTCTTGTTGACAGCTATTTACCTTTGTTTTGACTGCACCGTACAATTCAACTTTCTAGTCCTGCCGTCTAAGTTCGTATGGATCTTCTAGCTATTAGAGTACAAAAACTTCGATCGACCTAAAGAAATTTTCATGTGCATTAACACCTCTTCTTCAGACCACGTCTTAAATATTTTTCTTGTATCGATCTCCCTTTTTTTACTCTTGCTCAGAGACAGTATCAGGCTCAATCGAAATCCCTTTAGACAACCATCACACGGCTAAAATTTTGTCTTTTGATGACTTTAATATTCATCACACCATCTGGCTGACATAAGCTAATAGGACTGAGAAGTTACTAACAACTTTTCTTTTGCCAATAGTCTTGTACTTGCTTGTTGATTTTTCCACACGTGGTTCTGATTCAGACTCGAAAGAACATTCTCCTTTAGATATTTTTTCCATTTATGTTACGTTATTTTATGTTATGTTATGTTATGTTATGTTATGTTATGTTATGTTATGTTATGTTATGTTATGTTATGTTATGTTATGTTATGTTATGTTATGTTATGTTATGTTATGTTATGTTATGTTATGTTATGTTATGTTATGTTATGTT
>RDPX01000469.1:315660-351549 GCA_003991215.1 Morbakka virulenta | reverse complement strand
AGGGTGACCTGGAGGTAGTTGTGGCAAATGGTAACCTCATTCGCCCACGTCGCAACTCCACAACCGGATGCAGTTTAATGTCAATACCCAGGACGGTTATTATTATTATTATTATTATTATTATTATTATTATTATTATCATTATTATTATTATTGTACCAGTTTTGATATAGTGATAACAGCGATATTGAGAAGTCTATTTCAATTCAATTTAGTTTGGAAGAAAGATTTAGACATGAGATATACTTTGAAGGATAGGAATTTTGTTCTTCTAGTTTACTGGCTCTGCAATATTGTTATTGTTGGCATAAAAAGTTTTAAATCAATAACAGCAACTTTGTCGGTTAAGGTGCCAGAGAAATTTCACCCTCCTAACCTCTCTCTCTCTCTCTCTCTCTCTCTCTCTCTCTCTTTGTTTACTGATAAAAGTGCTTTTGTTCCGCTCAGACGAAGCTGTACTTTTTCTTATGGGCCTTGCGGTTATTATATTCAAAGAAGATTATTCTTTAATTAAGAACATTTACTGTATGTTACTTACTTACATTACCTCCCAACTAATTAAGGGGTGTAGTATGCCAAAACATTTGCCTAATGAAATGTTAGATAAGAATCCTGTAGCAACACTAAAACAAATAACGGACTTCGTACAAGGCTCTCGGTCAAATCATCATATTGCTATATGATGATTGTTTTTTAATAAGTCGGAAGTGCTACAGATGAAGACTTAACCAGTCCTGCTGACATTGCAATAGCTAAGAGTCAATGCATCGATTTATCACATCACACAAGACATTCTCACTGGTACAACAAAGTCCCTCTTAAAGGCATTGTCTGAGCACACAGTTACTGGGGAAAATATCGATAAAAACAAAGAAAAAAAGAGTTTTTTGAATTGCTAAATCACACCAAAACCAGCTTTATCTGGTGGCGTAAGTCAAGTGCTGCCACCAGAAGTTTGAACATTTACCAAATGCACCTCAGCTTTAGTCAACAAGTACATTATGTCAAATCTTCGTTCTTTGACTCTCATTTTTGTGTAAGACCTTTATGGAACAATGTTAAAATCCAGTATTCCCACCAATTACAGTTCAACCTCGATTATCCGAAAAAGAGTTGGGGAATTAATTTCTTCAGATAATTGATTGTTCGGATAACTGATTATCCCGTAAACAAACGACACCTTACTAGATATACATGTACATATATTTTCGTTAGAATATATATTTACAAATGTATTTCATTGTATTTCGCTTTGTTTAAATGATTTAGTGAGGCAATATAGCTTTGGCTCACTCTATCTGTGGCAAGGCGATATGTGGTAAAACCCTTAACACATATTCGGCAAGGCACACACGTTCTTGAGAAGAGCACTGCTAGCACTTGTATGGAGCGGCGACCGCAAGTGAGAATTTAGCTACTGAAAGCACAAAATGACACAAACTCTAAGACTTTCATCCCGCCTCGCTCGTCGAGCGGTCAAACAAGGAGCGCGTCCTGCAATGGTGTCGCAGGTTGCAGTCGAAAAGTGGGCGCCTGCGACAATGAGACATAATCACAAAATCCCAAGCTTAATGAAAGGAAAGAAAAATATTTTTATTGGTACGATCAATGTACAAACTCTCAATAAAGAATGGAAAATACCAGAACTGATCTCTTCAGCCGAAAGCACAAAACATGACATCATTTGTGTACAAGAACACAGAATGTGTCATGAAGACCTTGTCATCAAAGAGCAATCATTCGGCAAATGGAAGTTAATCACTAGCTCTGCCTGGAAAAACAACATTAATGCGGCTACCGGTGGAATAGGAATACTTTTCAATCAGGAAGCATATAACACCCTAATTAGTGTTGAATCGATATCTCCAAGGATTATGACAGTCACACTAAACGGCAATCCCCAGACCACCATAATATCCTGCTATAGCCCTACAAATGTATGCGACATATTAGAAGTTGAAAGATTTTACCAAGACTTAACCTCAGTTACCAGACAAATTCCCAAGCACAACGTACTGATAATTGCCGGAGATTTGAACGCACATCTAGGCAGGCTAGACAACTTCAAATTCTCTTATCATGAAGAAACCAACAGAAACGGAGAAATGCTCAAAAATTTCATCCGTGAAAACGAACTGCTATGTCTGAACACTAACTACCAGAGAAGACAGGGACAACTTTGGACACATAAATCACCAAACGGTCATACAGCACAGCTAGATTACATCATCATAAATAGAAAATGGAAAAACAGCGCTAAAAACTGTAGAGCTTACAACTCTTTCCTGAGTATATTGTCAGATCACCGTATTGTGACTTCTACGTTTCGTCTGAGCCTCCGAGCAAATAAGAAGAAAACCTCCAAAACCACCCGCTTTGATTGGTCAATCCTGAAAAATGATCCCGAGACCCGGAACACTTTCATCATCAATGTAAAAAACAGATTTTCAGCCTTACAGGAGGAAACCCAACTAGATAACGCCGACTCGAAATACGAAAATTTTGAGACTGCTGTCAAAGAATCTGCCTTAGAATTCATTCCCCAAACTCAAAAAACGAAAAGGATCTATCCATGGGAATCACAAAAGATTCGTGAAAAACGCAAACGCCTGCACGAAGCATCCGAGCGCAAAACATCGCAACCTTCACATGAAAATAATCTTATGTATCAAAGATGCTCTGCAGAACTGAAAGAAGCTTACAATCAAGAACAACGCCAGTACCTGCAACAAAAGATAGATTCAATATCAAAAGCTGCTAGCAATCAAAAATCGGCTTTTGCATGGAAAACAGTAAACGAGATCACAGGGAGAAAGAACAGCAGCAAGTCTAGATTGAAAGCAACAAATGATTCGGAACGAGTAAAATTATGGCAGAAGCACTTTCAAGATCTCCTAGGAAATCCGCCAGTAATCGACGATGTTGAGATAACCCCAGTCATCACTGAAGAACTCAATATCCAAACAGGCCCGTTTACCTTGGAAGAGCTGTTTAAATCCATCAGGGACGTACAATATGGAAAGGCATGCGGACTAGATGAGATACCAGCTGAAATATGGAAACTTGATGAATTTCACCAAATTTTGCTTGATTTCTGCAACTCTGTCTACCATCAAGATCCTATCAGCAAATGGCGAAAGGGTTGTATATTACCCTTCCCCAAAAAAGGAGACCTGAGTATACGAAAGAACTATAGAGGAATTACTTTGACTACGATATCTGCAAAGCTCTATAACCTCATGCTTTTAAACAGGATTCGGCCAAAAATAGATCCACTACTACGAAAAAATCAAAACGGTTTTCGCAAGAACAGATCAACCATAGGACAAATACTCACTATTCGTCGTATTCTCGAAGGTGTTAGATCGAAAAACCTGCCTGCCGTCCTTCTGTTTATTGACTTCTCTAAAGCATTTGACTCAATACATCGTGGTAAAATGAAAAAGATTCTAAAGGCATATGGAATCCCTGAGGAAACTATCGATGCAATCTCAATGCTTTACGTAGACACCCATTCCATGGTACGCTCACCGGACGGAGACACAAACTTTTTTGAGATAACTGCCGGAGTTCTGCAGGGTGACACTCTCGCCCCGTACATCTTCATAATCTGCCTAGACTATGTGCTAAGAAAAGCGCTTGACCAAAATAACCATCTCGGTCTCACGCTCAAAAAGCAGAGAAGTAGGCGATATCCACCAGTTAAAATTACAGACGCGGACTATGCAGACGATTTAGCAGTTCTCGCCGATACACTTAAAGATGCAAACACTCTACTTCACAGTATCGAAAATGCAGCAAAAGAAATCGGTCTCCACCTCAACGCAGATAAAACAGAATACATCTGTTTGAATCAAGACTCATCTGTAGGCATGAAGAGCACCAATGGTAATAACATCAAGCAAGTCCAAGACTTCAAATACTTGGGTAGCCATATTACCTCTACAGAGCGAGATATTGATATCCGATTAGGCAAAGCCTGGGGTGCTCTAAACCAACTTGAAAAGATCTGGAAATCAAATCTCTCCGATAACCTGAAAAGACACTTTTTCAGAGCAACGGTTGAGTCTGTACTTGTTTACGGATCTGTCTCATGGACACTAACCTCAAAGCTCGAGAAAAAGATTGATGGAGCATACACACGAATGTTACGAGCGGCCCTAAATGTTTCCTGGAAAGACCGTATCACAAATAATGAGTTGTATGGCAACGTACCAAAAATAAGCAAAACCATCAAACAACAGAGATTACGCTTTGCTGGACATTGCTGGCGATCGAAAGAAGAGCTTATAGCAGATGTCCTGCTCTGGAATCCAATGCATGGACACAAACCAGTTGGTAGACCTAAGAAAACCTACATTGACCAACTGATGGAAGATACAGGCTGCACATTAGACGAACTACATAATGCGATGGACGAGAGGCTACAATGGAGAGCTCGTGTCAACGAATGCCGAGCTAGCTCGACCTAAACAAACAAACAAACAAAAATAAAGTATGAAACAACTGTTTTCTTGTGAAATGGTTCAAATTCATAACGTACGCAGGTATTATCACCCAAACATTAAAAAAGGTATATCAAAGTATGTCTTCGTAAATATTTACCCCGACCGGGTAAAAATATTTACGATCTTGTTCGGATAATCTTGTTCGGATAATCTTCATTCAACTGTATTTAGGAACCGCGTGGTTGTTCTGGGTATGACCAGTCAGTATTTCACAAAAAGTAATGGCTGAGGAGTTAAGTTTAGGAAGCTATTTCTGTTTCACAGAAACATGTTTTAAAAAGAGCTGTAAATATTTTTATTGTGGTTATTGTGATTAATGGTTATGAAACGATGTCATGATACCTTCTGTGATTACCCTTTGTTCTCAACAAGTGTTCTTAAAACACTCTTTTGAGAAAAACTGGGGAAAAATTACTTGAAGTCTTCCATGCAATAAAGATATATTTTAACTAGCGATGTATTATTTATACTAACAACGCAAAGGAATTAGCTAGCATTTAATTAATATGTGTTAAGTGAATCCCATCTCAGACTCCCAACTTTTGTACCTTTGGTTTTTATAAAGTCTAATCAAAGGTCAACAATATTGTTATATCCTCAATTAAGTGTCAACAAGACAATAAAAAAGACTTACTTTCACCCATCAAAGAACTGTTGTAATATGATAGCTTAGGTCAAAAAAGTATGATAAACTGAGCGGCTGTGTTTTATTTTAGTTTTCTCCATCTTTGTATGAAAACAAAAAAGAGTTTTATGGTAAGGTGTATAACAGCAATTAAGCTTAATATTATAACATTTGGCCGGTGGTTCGGATCTTTTTCAGAGAAAACAGTAAAATAAGATTGGAAGGTTTTAAAACTTTGGTGTCACTAGCGTAGGAGACATACTTAAATCAATCTCACGGATCATAATAATGTTATTTTGCTTCAAGGAATGCTACCTTTACTGATTTCAAGAAGATTTAAGAGCCTTCCATTATTGTGAGGAGCTACGCCTTTTGTGGTGTCCTTTTTAAAAGGAAAAAAATTCTGTCTTGATGCCTACAAAGCAATAAACAGTCTAATTATTCACTTGATAACTATTGAAATATGTTTTTAAACTTTTACCTTTCAATGCGCTGTCTTACTCTAGTCATCACTTACAAACAACGATATTATATTGTCTATCTTTGTACTGTTGAAGAAGTTAATCCTGTGGCAGTATTCTTAAATAATAAATACACACAAAGAATAAAACTAGTTGACAGCAGCTAAAAATCAGCTTTGGAAAGATAAAAATCAAAGGAGCTCGGGCTCAATATATGTCTTAACCTCAATATGCAATCTCAAAAATCTTTAAAGGAAGGAACATCTATTTTGATTGCGGTTTGTTTCGGAAAAAAACACAAATATTTTTTGCCTGTTTTATTTTTTTCCTAAGGAAAAATTAAGGTAAGAAATGTATCTATTGTCGTAATGCATGAGCTCGTAATTTAATATTGTAGAATCCAATTGTTTTTTCTACTTGTTAAAAAAAGCCTGCTTTGATGTTTAAATTTAAAAGTGAATATGAAACGCCTACCCAACAAAAGTATGAATAAAATCACATCTCACTCAGTTATGTAAAAAGTTTAAACATGAAGCGCTCCCTTTTGTCCAAATTCCAATGAAATTATTTTTTGACTTGACATACGTCATACATAATTAATGAACATTGATTTAATTGCTGTTTCAGTTTCACTAACACAGGACTTATCGTTCAAAAATATTGTCCTTTTTGTTTAAAAAAATTAATATTGAATGTTCTTTATTGATAAGTAAGCTTGTATTCCTCTGCTTTTTCCTGCAGTTATGATAACCTAACGTATGGCATCATCAAATTTCATTAAACTTTCATTTTTCTGAGGAGGAGAAATTTACCTGCGAAGGGCAATATTTCACGAGTTTTCAAGTATTATCCAAGCCTTGTGTGAACTAAGATATCGCACCTTACATCTATTGAGCTTTGTCATGGCTTTTTCGCAATCAGCTGAACTGTATATGAAAAACCATACGAACGATACCTTAACCTGCTGTCTACAAGAAAAACTTGCTGGACTTAAGAAAATTGAAAATGTTATGCATCTTTTTAACCTAACCAAAATTTGCTTTCATCCAGACAAGAGAAATGCCAGCTCATTATTAAGGAAAATATATCTGCACACCAGTGTTTCAAAGAATAAGGACATTGAAAACTCGTGCTATGCTTTGAGATTGAGTATATGCAGTTTGGATACAACGAAGGATAATCTCATTTATACAGGTTTTTGGATTTTGGTTTTGATAATAGCAGTCTTCGGAAATGGAGCTGTGTGTACAATTATTTCAAAATCTTCTTCGCTCAAACGAGGTATAACAAGCAATTTTATGATCTCATTAGCAGTAAGCGATTTGTTAGCTGCACTTTTTGTCATTCCTGTAAAAATTGACTTCACCCTTCACAATCAAAACTTTTGCTCAAGTGACAAAATTTGTAAAATGTACTTAACATGTGACATTATTTTTTTCATCGCATCTATTACAAATTTGCTCGGAGTTGCCGTAGATCGATACTTGGCCTTGGTTCTTCCCTATCAATACCAAAGGGTGATGACACATAGAAAAGCCAAAGTCGTGATAATTTTCATTTGGATTTATGCAGTTATACTTGGGCTATTTGGAAATATAAGATGGGATACGTTAACTTACAATGGAATGGTTCTTACTTCTTTCAGCCGATGTGTAGTTGAAAATCGCTATTTCACAACTCTAGTTCTTGTCATCGCTTTTTACATACCTTTGATCATTATGGGATTAATATATGGTCGAATTCTTCGTGTAGCATTTTCGCATGCAAAATCAGTGGCAAAGGCACGGCCGTTAAGCCAAAAATCTTCAGGTAATGACAACAAATCCAAAAAGAAAAAAGGTAATATTTTTAGTCACCAAAGACAAATGGAATTCAAAGCCACTAAGACAATTCTAACACTGTACGGTACATTTGCCGTTTGCTGGTTGCCGCTTAGTGTAATTTCGGTTAACATGGCTTGGTGTGGCAACTGCTTTGAAGGATTTGCCAGCAAATGGCCCATAGTCATTCTGGTTGAAGTCTTACCAATACTAAATTCTGCAGCAAATCCTTTTATTTATGGTTTGACCAATCGCGCTTTCAGAGATGAAGCCAGGTCTATTTTTCGAAATATTTTCAGACGAATTTTAAGAAAAGACAAACGGGGGTTGTACCATACCGCCAAAACGGACCGGATACCTTTACACGAATTAAGAGGTGGCAAGTAATGTAAAAACAAATGCATTTTTTTTAAAGGAGAATGGTATTTAGTTGTTATTGGTATCTTTGGCATATTGACTCATGTGTTGGGAAATGAAAAATATTCGATTTTTTGTCATATTCGTCGGCGTCATAGTCATTATGTACCATTTAGAAGAGAGAAATTCAAATTTATTAGCTGGTGTACCTATGTTGAGTATTTGTATGTGTTTGTGTGTGTCTGTGTGTGTCTGTGTGTGTCTCCCTCTCTCACACACACACACACACTCTCTCTCTCTCTCTCTCTCTCTCTCTCTCTCTCTCCCTCTCTCTCCTCTCTCCCTCTCTCTCTCCCTCTCTCTCTCCCCTAATCGATCTATCTATAGCTATCAATCCATCTATCTTTGTATCTCATTTTGTCTGTAGGTATATGTGTGTGCTGTTGCGCTCGTGATAAAATGAATACAACTCATTTCTTTTAGGTAGTACACAGACGTTTGAACAAATAAACCACATTTTAATTAAATTTGTGTATAGGAAAATATGTTTCAGCTAATATAATTTGTGCTTTTTGTACAACATTCGGCATATCAACATGTATAGCTGTTGCTAAATAAAAACATTGTCGGAGCCTCATTGACAATAAGTCTAGTTGATATCGAAATGTAAAGATTATTTGGGGATATTTTACTCATCAAAAACTATGTAAAAATTGAAATAGCTTTGTAACAATGCACTTTAGGAGAAGAGATGATATGGGTATGAATGAAGATATTATTTATTACCAATAGCTTTCACCCTGAATGATAAACATTTTATTACAACACAATGTTCTTAGGTGATAACTTTCGTGCATAGTGCTTTTTAACATCATTTTGTACTCAGTTAAAGCAATTTCAATGAGCAAGTCCAGTTTTAATCACATTGAAATAAAAAAGGGAATAGCAATCTACCACAACAATATATAAGGATAATTCTTGCACTAAATAAATTCAGATCAAATATGGCCACTCTTACTGTGTGCCACACATAAATGTAAATAAATAGATTTAAAAATTTAAAAATTAAAAATAACTAAATAAAAAATAAATAGGTTGACGGATGGATAGCCAAATAGCCAGATTGGTAAAAAGAAGGACAGATTAATGGATAGATAAATAGATAGATAAATAGATAGATAGATAGATAGATAGATAGATAGATAGATAGATAGATAGATGGATGGATGACTTTTTCCACGTGATGTTCTTGTGACCATGGACAACAAAAAAATTATATTAACCCGCCACATAGAAGCACTTTCTCTTTAAGACCCAGTTTTCTCCATCTTGTTTCGTATTTGTCGTCTTCTCTCTCTCTCTCTCTCTCTCTCTCTCTCTCTCTCTCTCTCTCTCTCTCTCGCTACATTCATGTCCCGTCCAAAATGTTCCTATATCGACTCTTTTGTCTTCTTCTCCGCTGAGGTAAAGGTTACAATGTTCTACAAAATATGCAATACGCAGGGTTCCACACAACATTCTTTTTTCCAGCCTCATTAGATAGTTTTCAAATTAATGAAGATATTCCTTTTGTTTATACTAACTTACACATATTTCGAATAATAAGGATGTGTTTTAGTTTTATGTTTTTTATTAAAATTACAATACATAAGTTTATTTACAGAATACATAAGAAAAGATGAAAGGAAAAACCAAGAAAAAAAAATTTTTTTTGAGGGAGGGGGGCGGGGTCACAATATGGTTAGTCGAACATATTTAATATTCGTTATTACGTAGGCTCTTCTTTGTTTACCATTTGTAAAACAAGCTTTCCTTAATAAATTCAGTAATGTTTCTTTGTGGAACTTACATTTACATGTAGGTTACACTACAAGTAAACCTGGCAATGACTACCTTTTTCTTTGCATTCTTCTGATTAAATGACCGAATGCCAGCCTGTAGGATTTTTTACATTTTTTAGGCTACATTTACACTTTTCAATGTTATATATTTTCATCTCTCTGAAATACATCTAAAAAATTTTTTCCATGGGGATTTATGTGGCATTCACTATTTGATCTGTTTAATTTTGTCCACAACACAAGGTAAAAGTTGATATACGTTTCGTGATTTTTGTAACGTAAAATGAAGCTTAACAATTGAAGCAGCTATAGTAACAGACACAAAAATTTAAACGTTAAAATTGTAAACGTTTTGTTTGAATTTTTATTTGTGAACCAAAACAATGTTACTGTTTATTCAACTAATCTTTGTTTACACAACCGGTGAATAAGTTTATTTCAAAAAATTTTATAAACGTTTCTCTGTCACTTTTCCGACTCAATAATACTATGTATTCATTTTCATTTAAAGCAGGGTTTTTTTGTTAATAACATTGAATTTCTAATGCCCTTGGAGATATAAGCAGCACGTTTTTTGTGTTTTGACAGAAAACAATATGGCTTCAAGTTGTGAACTAATTTTTCTTCGGTAAATAGTATTAAATTTTTTCCCCATTTAAACGAATATACGAATTTTGTACTAAAATAAACATGATCTAAATGGCATTTTCATTCTGTTTTTCTACAGGTGCACATTTAAACGACTTTCTTGCAGACAGTGTTAGTGCAAAGTAAATGAGATATGAGTACACAAAGATATGAAAACCAAACTCATGTGATCCCACTCTCCTTTTTTGAGGAATTTCGAGATCAAACAGTTTAGAATAACTTAAAGTGCAAGGCCAGCCTTCAACATAAAACCATTACAAGCTATTCATATCCTAATATCATTGCCTCCGATTTGAAGGTAAAAACACGTTATATGTTCTTCAGTTGTATTCACATGCAATCGCTAAGACTTGTAACCTGCCTTTGATCCTACCTTCTTTTTTTTCCTTTATTGATAAAATCCTGCTTTATCTGCGTTTTTCCAGACGAGTACCAGCAAAAAAGCATTTGATCAACAAAGTCAATTAACCTCCACCAGTCAACTTTGCCTCAACGCTTTCTTCTTGTTATTGCTGTTGGTTTGTGGACGTTGTGTTTATATAAGGAACATTACCAATTCCTCCTTAGGTGCATGTTGTATGAAATTTATATGTCTACTTAAACAGAAATTCGTTCGGTATCAACTCCAAGTTACATGTCGTAAAAACTGAAAACGCTTCATAAAAATATTGTGACTTATTTTCACCTCAAATGATTCTAAACGTAAAGTAATTAGTCTTACCAGAAGATTGGTGCAAGAGTTTAAACTTTCATACAAATGTCCTCAAATTGAGGATATTTAAATATATTAAGGCAATTTTCGCGATAATTCATATTTTATGGAAAATTTGAAGAAATTTGCAATTTCACTTTTTTTTGACTTTTGACATTATTTATGATTCTACTAGTTAAAACTTAGAGCCTTCGTTGATATGTTTAAATTTCTCCAGGTATATTCACCCCCAGTGAAGTTAAAAAGTGTCACAATTAAGATGATTCAACGAGATAATAGTTTTTTCATCAATAAAGTTCTTTGAGAATGATAACCGATGCTACTCTACGATTTGGCATTAACTGTACATGATTGTGTTCATCGAATAAACAGATAGTAGTCAAACAATTCCTTACAAATACATAAGCATATGTGTGTATATATATATATATATATATATATATATCCTTGGATTGAAAGTTATAGTTACAACCGCGATTGGAATAGTCTAGCATTCTATCATTATCAAATAGTTGCATCGCATTTCTAGCCATAATGAAGCAAAGTTTGCTTCAAGATAAGTCATTATTTAAGACAAAGCCTATTAAAATAAAGTATGAGCAAATGTTGAGTGGTTCGCTATTTGATTACCTCTTTTTCAAGCATTTGTTTACATGGGTAACTGATGACATTTTCAATGTTCACCCATGGTGAGTAGGTTGCAATATCAAAGTGTGTTGTTCTAAAACAGCTCTCGTGAGACATTAATAGTCTGAAGCCTACAACGAAGCCTTAACCATGAGAGTGATGTTTTGGAAATTCAATTTGAAAATTGAATCTATTTTTGGTCCAAGTAATCGTGACAAGGGCGCAGCTAGACTGGGAATAATGATTTCAGCTTCAGTGGCGAAAGGAAATTGGCATTCAGCACAAGTGGAGATATATTGGCTTTAATTAAAAGTTAATTTCCAAATGATAGAGTTTTAAACAGTCTCTTTGGGAAAGTTAAGAAACAAAATATACCATTCTCCAGCTGTTTGACTGTTAGTTTTTGAGAGAGGGCTGTCGGCAAGTAAGTTCACTGCAATCATTGATACAGCAATAAACCGTTTAACTAAAAGTCAGATGGCAAAACGGAGGACGTATGTTAAAAAATTTAATACAATAAGTGTGCTTATTAGACTTAATTGAAATGCCCGCAAGTCAAAAAGTCAAATATCTGGAAAGAAAACTTTTTCCAATGAAACATGTTATTGATTTTTTTGGTACAAATAAGTGAAACGTTTTGTTTGGAGAAAATTGTTCGGAGCAGAAATTGTTGAGAGAATAGTACTCTGGGATACACAAAAGAAATGTTCATGTTACTCGATACATGTTTGTCTTTTGCATGCTGAGAAAAGGCTTTCAGAGTCCATAGAAGAAATATTCATGTGCACTTCATTGCATCTTTTAAAAGAACGCATGCGTAAAAGGAATTAAAAAGATCTTTGAAACAGAAATGTGTAAAATTCTTCAATCTGATCAGACATGATGGCTTCCCATGAAGCAATGTGTTAATCTGAAGAAAGAAGCAAAAAATCTAGTAAAGGCAATCGGTGCAGAGTTTCTTTGACATATTTATGTTAGAAAAATTCAGAGCCCTTTTTTAATGACCCAAAAGATCTTAAATACGTTCTACCTTTCTCAAAGGTAATCATTGGAGTTCAGAAAACTAACCAAATGCAAGTCATAGCCGATAACTTAAAAAAAGATCATAAAGATGAACAGCTGTTTTCCACTCACTGTTTAGCCAAACTAGCGCGTTAGGTAACGGAAAGATTAGAATAAGATTTTCATTCCCTTTATGTCTTGCCAAGGGTTTCCTAAAATCTGATTGTTCTAATTATTGCTGAAATATTGGAATCTCTATTTTCTGGATGAATTTTCTAATCTTGAGGAAGTTGACAAGCAATGGAGGCCAGTTGTATACAGTCAATAATAATTTTCTAAATCCAGATATGAAGTTCTCTGAATATTACAAAGCATCTTTAAATTGAAACTCTGCTGGTATCAACATGGACTCTTAATTAGAAAATATTATGTATTTTCTTTCCTTTTTTGAATGCTACTGCAGAAAAACTGCTTAGTCTACTGACACTAATTAAAAATAATAAGAGGACAACTCTGATACAACAACGTTTGGTTATACTATTGCAAGCAAAAACCCGTTTCAAAAGTAGAGAAAGCAGGCAAGTCGCAAAATTTGGGCCAAGGAAAAAGATTATATGGCTTCGAAAAACATAGCATCTAATGCAAGTGATTAACAAATAAGTAAGAATAATTTAAAAAAAACACTTTTGATGAGTATTTACTCGTTACTCGTTTCATAATATTACATCAGTCTATGTGTATTTATATTAAAAACCATTACCTTTCCATGATGTCTGATAAAAACTTAACACTTATATTCCACATTTTTTTCTTTTTATTCATTACTGTTTTCTTGGGCTCTCTAATTTAGGAAATAAATCAAAACATCACATAAAACAGTTCTGACTGAAAAGCGTTAAGATTTCGAATCTTAAGGAATTTTAGTAAAATCCACTTCAGGGAAAAGATAAGCTAGTTTAGGCAGAAACCAGAGAACATGAGTTAAGCTCTTCAGATTCGAGGCCCCAAATGATTTGGTTCTTGTCGAGAAGTTTTTGGTCCGAAATTTAACTCTTTTGTAAATGAGAGACAATCTTTTTAAAACTATTTCTAAGACCAAAGCGGTAGATGTGTTGGTTTTGTTACTTCCTCTCTTTTAATAAAATGTTATGCAGCAGGAGACTTCATTTCCTTCATAGTTACTAAGCAAATCCGGACAAAATCAAGTTTGCTGCATGAAATTTTTTGTCCTGTTCCGTACTTTAGTGAGTCAGTGAAATACAAAATGTCACCCACGATGTTTTATGGGAAAATAGAATAGCTCAAGCTCCTTTCTGTACCTTGAATTACTCGGATCCAGGCAAGTACTTTTGGGTTTAATGTAAATATTTCGCAGTTTTTACTGTTATGTTAAAATAATTTTATTCGTATGATATACTGATGTGTGCATTCATTAGAGAGCTTTACTGTGGATTACAGCAAGATTGTAGAATCTAGTAACTTAGTGAAATCCTTATCAAATACAAGGCTTTCAAGAGGGATCCCCTAGCAACTCAAAATTTTATATTTATGAAGCATTATTAAGAAATATGTTCATCTTCATCAACTCTATACTACCAACTTAACTTTGTACTTAATATTGATCCTGGTCATAACATTTTCCGGCACTAGCGTTCTATAGCAGAAACAACGAGGACGGTAGCTCTAAAAATACTGACTCTAGATGGTAGTAAGGACGTTAAATGTTTTAGCAACTAAATTCGTAACAATAATAGTTGCTACACCGAAGGTGAAAAATTGCTCAAGGGCCAAAAGTATATTTATGTTTTACATACTCTGGACATGTTTTAATCATTTTTCCAAATTTTTATGTCAATCGGTGAGTTTTCAATCCCAAGAACGTGGTCTTATTGTCCATGAATAATGCGTTTTCATATTTCAATCAAGAACTGGGTCCAAATGAGGTCATGAAAAATGCTGACCACGGCCGATACTGTTCACCTTTTTTGTTCATCGTTTCTTACATTGAACATGGCTATTCTCGTTTTTTTTAGTTTTTCATGCCAGTAACAGATGTCCACCTTGCCAAGATGAAATTGATCAACTACTGTTTACAAATGAAAAAGGTACGATAGCGACCATTTCTGTAAGACTCTTTGGTGTAGTTCCTTAAAAACTGATAGCGTGGTGTTTTGTTCTTTTCACTGAGGAGAAAATAAGCAGTTAAAAAAATACTTTTAATGCTTTTAGAACCGTAGATGGATTATTCATCTCTTTGGGAACAAGCCATATTTATTTCCCTGATGACTAACATTTCTTTCTCTATTAGTTCGTCAGTAATATCCAATATCTCAGCTATATAAAATTCAAGGTAGCTGTCATTCACCATTTTGAGGGGTTTTTTGAACAGCAGCGGCTGTGACCAAAGACATTTTTGCAAAATTGTGATCATGACCACTTATTATTTTTTCGGCTGCTCCCTGTTTATCAGGGGTCCTCGCAGCAAATTTTTAATCTCCATACGGCGTCGTCTTTGGTGCCTTTCCATCTAAGCACCTTTCCCTACATGTCAACTTTCATGTTATCCATCCATCTTTGTTTTGGCCTTCCCCTTTTTCTTCTTCCTGACACTTCCATCCTCAGCACTCTCTTCCCTATGTAGTCCTCTTCTTTTCTCTCCGCGTGTTCGAACCACCACAACTTTGACTCTATTATCTTCTGAGGGAGTGCTTTAACCCCCAGCCTCTCTCTTTACTACCTCGTTGTGCAACATGTCTCCTTGGGTAACACCCAACAATCATTGAAGCATTCTCATTTCGGCTACGTTCATCTGTTTCTCGAATCCTGCTGTCAAAGAAACTGTCTCCATGCCGTACATCAGTGCTGACCTCGCCGTTTTCCTGTATAGTTTACCCTTTACTCTCATGTCTTAACTAGTGATCGTGATCGGTGGTAGATTATCCACTTTGTTGATACACATGTGCTCTGTTTTTAACCGGCTGACCTTCATCCCTCTTTTCTCCAAAGCTTGCCTCCAATTCTCCAGTTCTTCTTCCTCTTCTTCCTTCTTTCCATTGATCAGTATAACATCATCTGCAAACATTAAGTTGCCAGGGCTTGACCTCCTGCTGGGATCGGTGAGCACGTCCATTGCCACTGCAAACAGGTAAGGCCTCAAAGCTGAACCTTGATGTAATCCAACTTTAACTTTGAATGACTCAAGTTCTTCTGGCCTAGCACTTCACCACTGTCTCACATCCTCCGTATATATCTTGTTCGCACTTCACATACTTTTCCGTGATACCTCTTTTTCTTATGGCAAACCATATTTCCTCTCGCGGTACCGATCATAAGCTTTTTCTAGGTCAATTAATACAAAATGAAGTTCCAAAGCAAAGATGACATCTATCGTACTCTTCTTAAGAAATAAAGCCAAACTGCTTTTCACTGATCTCTGCCTTCCTCCTGATCCTGCTATCGATCACTCTCTCCCATAGCTTCATTGAGTGAATCACGAATGTGATACCCTTGTAGTTGGAGCAGTTCTGAAAACCTCTCTTGTTCTTGAAAATGGGTATAAGGATGCTCTTCCACCAGTCTTTTAACATGTGCCAGGTTACTAAGATGTCGTTGAATATTGATGTCAAGAACGCAAGGATACCACGTCCCAGCCATTTTCATAACTTTGCTTGTCTACCTTCCGGACCTATTTTTTCCCCATTCTTCTTCCTATTTAAAACTCTGTTCACCTCTTCTTGTTGATCTCCTCCGCGATACGTTGCGTATTTCTTCTACTTCTCTACTTTCCCTTGCATTTTCCTGGTTTATTAGCTTCTCGTAATAATTCTTCCATCCCTTTTGGACGTACTCTTTCAAATTCAGAATATGACCCTCTGCGTTCTTTATCATTTTCACATGTGGTATGTCCTTGAAAGCTCGATCAAACTGCTTTGCCATGCAATATACACTTTTCTATCCTAATGTTGCCTGGGGGGTGAACAAGCCAGCGCATCTCTCAGTCAGTCCCAAGCCTGGATAAAGACAGAGGGTTCAACGACAGGAAGAGCATCTGGCCGGTAAAAATCATATGCCTCAAACTAAATTATGCCTGAATACCGGCGACAACCAGACAATGCTAGGGCATCCCCCGTGTTAAGCGATGCGCAGCGGAACACTGGCCTTGACGCTGTAAGAAGTAAGCAAGCGAGGCTAACAACGATCAGGATAGCAACCCTAAACATCGGAACGCTAACAGCGAAGAGTAGAGAGATCGCAGACATGATGACTCGGCGCAAACTGGACATACTATGCCTACAAGAGACGTGATGGAGGGAAAGCTGGAGGAAAGGCAAAAAACATTGGAGAAGGAGTGAAACTTTATTATAGTGGAGGAACAAGACCACGAAATTGAGTTGCGATATGCCTGAAGGAAGAATGGCAAGACAAGATCATAGAAGTAAATAGGAAATCTGACAGGATCATCAGCATGAGGTTGGTGACCCCCCAGAAAACCTACAACATCATATCAGCATATGCCCCACAACAAGACTGTGATGAGGAAGAGAAAGAGAGACTCTGCGAACTTGCAACGGTAACTGACAACATTCGCATGGAGGAGGAGCTTTTCCTGGCAGGAGACCTGAACGGACATGTGGGAAGCAGTAGACAGGGATACGAGAGACGGCATGGAGGGAAGTCACGTGGTAACATCAATGAGGACGGAAAGAAGATCCTTGACTTTGTTAGAGCTAGTGATCTGGCCCTGGTGAACACCTTCTTCGTTAAGAGCGACACGCAGAGTTATACCTTTGAGAGCGGCCGTAATAAGACAATTATTGATTTCATCACGACAAGAAGAGAAGGCCTAAGCAGAATAAAGAACTGCAAGGTGATTGTTGGGAAGTGCGTAACTCCTCAACACCGCCTACTAGTGATGGATTTCATCTACGCAAAAAGAAGAAGAGAAGGAGAAAGAGGGACAAGAGGATCTGTTGGCGGAAACTGAAAAAACAGGAAGGAAGAGACCTAGTAGAGAAGCTGAAAGAAATACTGGAAGACACTGAAGACGAGACGAAAATGAAGTGGCAAACAACCTACCCCGATATAATAGAAGCAGCTAAGGAGGTTCTGGGAACATCAGTACCTGGGAAATACTTAGAGAAGGAGTCTTGGTGGTGGAATGAAGAAGTGAAGCAGGTAACAAAAGAAAAGAAGATAGCCTTTAAATGGTGGAAAATGGAAAGGACGGATGAAGCAAAAGAGCATTACCAACAAATGGACAAGATCAGCAAGGAAAATAGCGCGAGAAGCAGCATTTGAAAACCTTTACGGAGACCTGGAAAGAAATGGCCCTCAGATCATTCATTGCCTGGCAAAAACCAGGAACAGGAGGTCAAAGGACATCAACAGACTGCACCTTGTGAAGGATAAGGATGGAAAAATTCTATGTGAAGATGGAGAAATTCGAGACAGATGGAGCGGCTTTTTCCACACCCTACTGAACACCAAAAATCAAATGGAGAAATTAGAAGAGGTACCACTGGTGCAAGGACCATTGCAGGATATCAACGAGTGTGAAGTTAAAATACAACTTGAGAGAATGAAAACAAATAAAGCAACGGAACCAGACGAATTACCAATTGAGCTAGTGAAATGCCAGAAAGAAAAAGGAATATCTTGGATAACAGCAGTAATGAGAAACATCACGAGAGACCGAATGCCACAGGAATGGAGAGGAAGCACTACCACACCTATCTTTAAGCAGAAAGGAGACCCACTTGAATGTGGAAATTGCAGAGAAATAAAATTGCTCAGCCATATCCTGAAGCTTATGGAAAGAGTCATTGAAGCAAGACTAAGAGAAATAGTTCCATCAAGATAAATCAGTATGGATTCGAAAGAGGAAAGTCAACTACAGAACCAATGTTCTGCATAATTCAGGGAACACAACAGGGCACTACACATGGTGTTTGTAGACCTTGAAAAAGACTACGACACTATCCCCAGGGAGCTAATTTGGCACTGTATTCGGAGAAAAGGGGTTCTAGAAGAGTATATTCGAGTGATTAAGGATATGTACGAGGGCAGCACCACCAGAATCAGCACAGGCTCGGGAAAGTCAGGGAGAAGATAAAGGTAGAAGTTGGACTTCACCAGGGATCGTCGTTGAGCCCGTTGCTCTTCATAATCATCATGGACGTCATCACTGACAAAATTGCTGAAGAAACCCCTTGGGCAATGTTGTTCGCCGATGACTTGGTGCTCTACGCAGATTATCGCCTAGAACTTGAGCAGCGACTTGAGAAGTGGAGAGAGGTGATGGAGAGTGCGGGGTTGAAGCTGAGTAGGTCAAAGACAGAGTATTTTTTACCAGTTGGAGAGACAGGAGACATCATGATGAATGAATACAACTCGAACGCAAGAGCCAAGCTACCGAAATGTTACCAGTTCACATACCTTGGCACGACGATCCAACAGGAGGGAGGCTGCCAATAGGAAGTCAAACTGCGCATTTCTAAAGCCTGGAACAAATGGGGAGAGTTAACTGGAGTACTCTGTGACAGAAAAATGACTCCCAAGCTCAGAGTTGAAGGAAATAGAGGCAGAGGCAGACCAAAGCAAAGATGGAGGGATACAGTGAAAACAGACCTTCGCTGGCTTGATCTGGAGAGAGAGGACACTAGCGACAGGAGCAGGTGGCGGAGTCTGGTCGAGCGGAAGATACGGCAGAAACCCGCTACCCGGTCAGGATACAGCAGAGCAGGGTGAGCAAAGTGAGCATACACTTTTCTGTCCTTCCGTTGTTTCCAGGTTATTTTACAGCTCCTCTATAGCCTCAGACTTGGCTTTTACCACACTCCTTTTTGCTTCCTTGCTGGCATTGCGGTACTCCTCTTTGTTCTCATCAGTTTGCTATTTACTTCATTTGATGTACGTCTCTTTCTTCTTCCGAAGGCATTATTGTACTTTCGTCATTCCACCACCAAGTATCCTTTCTCCCTACCCGAAGTTTCACCAAATATTTTCTTGGCAACCGACTTGATTGACCCAGATATAATATCCAGTCAAAGTTCCTTTTTCACTTGCAAGGCAAAATTATGTCTCCAATCTTTTCCTTTAAGCTTCCGCCATCTGACCTTTTGTTCCAATCTCTTTGAAACCTCTGCTCTGACGCTAAACTTGCCCCTGCAGACAACGATCTGTGCTGACTTGATGCACATGACCCTGCTACTTCTTTGAAGCCTATGATTTCCTTAAGGTGTCGCCTCCTACCTTCGACGTAGTCGATCTGTCTCTTGTTGTTTCCGCTGTGATAAGTAATTCATTGCTCATTAGCTTTCATGACGAATGTTTTGGTAATAGCCAACTCACAGCTGCTAGCGAACTTTTACACAAATACTTTTACTCCTTCATTCCTTGTCCTCCACCCATTCTTATCCAAAATATGCTCGTCTTCAGTGTTGCCGTCGCCCACATGTCCATCCAGGTCTGCACCGATGACCCTTTTCTTCCACGATACTCTTGCCATGGCGGAATCCAGGTCTTTCTCTTCTTCATCGGTATCATAGCATCCTATTTGTGGTCCATATAGGCTGATGTTAGGTTGCAAGCCACTTATTTCCAGTGTCATCCATATGACTCTATCAATAAGTCTGTTCACTTCGATTACGTTTCCAACTACGCTTTTTTTGAGGATGATACCAACCCCATTTCTCTTGTTGCCCGTACCATGGTAATACAGCTTGTAATCGTCACCTATTTCTCTGGCTTTCATACCTTTACATTTAGTTTTCTGGACTCGAAAGGTTGATGTTCAATTTTTGCATGAGACCCACGACTTCTCTTGCTCTTCCAGTCATGCTTCCGACGAAGGGTGCTTATTCTCATTTTTACATCCTTCACTTGTTCTCTCCTCCTAGCTTGCTTGCTGCAGCATCTCCCCTTCTACATCTCGTTAGTCTATTTTCACCAGTGTCACAGTTTTCAGTACCACGCTGGCGACCCTGAGTACTGTGTGGCGTTGTTGATCCGGGCCCCAACTGACCATGCATGGTTTAGTTTTGATTTTGACTCATTCACATTTAGTTTCGGTACTTGTTTTCCGGCAGGATGCCTTTCCTTACGCCAACCACCGGTTACAAACAATGGACCCCTCATTTATACTAATGACCCACTTACAAGGCAGTGAGGTAGTGGTTGGTGAATAGTGGAACCTATCCACACACTAATGGGCCCTGCATTGCACTCTGCGGGGAGCTACTCCTCCGGTTACAGGGTTTGGGCTGCCAAACCCTAGCCATTGCCTGGTTAGCTGGGATCAGCGGGGAAAACATTTACAGGGCGCATCATGAGGAGGTGAGGTTTGCTTGGTCGTGGAAATGGGTCATAGACAGGCTATATACTTTCGGTTTTAGCCCCTAGAGGTTAGTCCACCGTGTTTCGTTCTTGGCTAGCAGTCTACCCTGTTTCGCTCTAGGCTAAAAGTTCAAGTACTTGTTCGGATAAAACATAAATTTCTTAGCATTTTTGTTATTAGCATTGGTTTCTATATGGCTGAGCAGTTATACAAACGCTATGATATCCTTTCCCAGACACATAGCAATTGTATCTGGGAAAGGAAATCGACCTATCAAAAACACTGATTGTGGTACAACAGCAACATCTCACTTTCCTGATTCTCCAAGGCAGTTCTGAAAGCTTCCAATGGAAAACTTGTGGAGGTTGAAGTAAAGATCTCTGATATACTTTCGGCTTTCTCTAAGGATTTTCATCAAAATAACTTTAAAATAAATTTTCAAAACCTTGTTGCTCAAAATTTTCAATGTAAAAAAGGACATGGTGATTTAAAATCATTTACAATCTGTAGAGAGGGTAAACGTGGACACTGCAGGCAGAAAATGCATTGCAATTAATTCCTTCCTGACCTGCTACGAAAGCTGTTAGTGAAAGATCGTTTTCAAAAATAACACGACTCACATTATGGCCTGTTCAATCCAGAAAATCGCCCTAGCAATTCCACTTCACGACGCAGCTAACATGGTTATAATAGAAGTAGAAAATAAAAAAATATGCTTTTGGGAAGTTTTCCTGTTGAAGACTTGTTAGCTGGTACGAGTAAACTGCAATAAACGTATTTTGTTTCGTAAAAAGCCCTCTCTAAAAATTGTGCCCTAACTTGACCAAAAAATTAAGAAACTATAATACTGAACAACTTGAGTCTTAAGAAACTGTTTAAAATATAAAAATTTCATTGGTTGCAGCTGGGTTTATAATTCAATGCAAGTTGTATAATCTCTGTACTTACTGTTAGTTACTATGAAAAACTGTTGAGGCCTACACAACAAGGTCAATTAAAATCGGAATATATTCTTCAGAAGGAACTTATGTTACTCTGCACGTTTTGTGAGATATATTTCTGTTTACAACGTAACTGTTAGCACTTTGTAGTTAAAGAAACTTAGAAACGTTTAGCAATGAAATCAACCAAAAAAATAAATTAAAAAACTCGTACTGATTCCGAGCCTTATTTCTTATTTGAATTTGAAATGTATATAGTTCAGATTCTGGTTTACAATTTAGATTTCTGCCTCTTAACTGACTTTTTGAAAGTTTGGATTTTGTTTTTGTACTGAAATACAACCAGTGTGCTGCAAAAATCTATTCCTTGTACTTATATTAAACGGTAACTGTCTCTGAGCAGAAAATCACCAATCCATTTAATCTCAAAAAATCTGTAAAAAGATTTATATAAATCTTCATAAATTCGATTAAATGTGACCAAATCTCACAAAGTGATTAAGGAAACCAATTGAGTTTAGGTGCTGCCAAGCTTGACTCTGAAAGCAAAAGAACATCTGGTCCTTTGGGCATAAAAGATTGTTCTCCTCTCCTATAATACATAATACATAAAAATTAGTTTAGATGTACATGCAGGAAGGGAGAACGAAGTAGGAGAGCATGCGAGAAGTAAAGGTGCAAGAAAAATGCTTTGCCTGTTACTATGCCAACTTATGATCATCACAAATATATATATTTTTTAATGGTTAAGCTTTATGCAAGATATAAGGTCACTTGGTGTATGGCAAGGGCGAAAAAAAATGGAAAAAAACTTTATTAACTTGATCTACTGACATCGTTTAGATAACCAAATACAGCTAAAAGCAGAACAAATATACTTAATTGTACGATTTACAATATGAATCAGCCAACTGTATGTTAACTATTTACAAAACTGATTATCTTAATTCGTAGAAAAATTGAAATTATGTGTACTGAGCTGGGTTTTAACAAGTTACTATTGCTATCATGAAAACATGACACATCAATAGGGTCCAATCCAAAAAGGCAGAGGTCAAAAGATAGAGGTCGACAATACAAGATATACCTTGTTGATTGCAGAATTGTTAGTTCACAAATTTTCAACGTTCTACCAGCATAAAAGTTTGTTTGAAAATAATAACAAAAATATTGCAGAAGCCTGTACCTTTTTAATGGTTAAGAAACATACAAGCCATAATGATGCTAGGTGCGTGAAACTGTAAAGATATGACAGCAAAAAAAGAAAAACAAACAAAAGAACAAGGTTAAGCCAAGACTTGAGTTAACTTTACACTTAAAAACATTCAACCTACATGGAGTAAGAAAGTACTCAGGTCCCACAAGTCCTATCATCTTTATCACAAAGAGGGACAGTAACTGCATGCGGATAAAGACGTTGAGAGAAATGGGTCACACGAGATGCAATAAACTGAGCTGATACCAACGAGGAGAGCTCAACAGAACACTTCAGCCTGATAATACCTATAGATACGGCAAGAATACTCCAGGCAAGGACAGATTGTAGATTTATTGAGATACAAGAGGGGCACAGGTGTAAGATAATCTGTTACACGATACAAAGAAACAAGCTTTTTAGAAGAGGACGTAACAAAAGATTAAATACAAGAACCCCAAGAAAGATTCCAGAGAAAATAACAAACCAAGCATCCTCATTGATAAACATTCCTCGAGAAGAGAGACAACTTCACCAGGGTTAACATCATGTCAATATTCCATGACTATTGGAGAGAGATAAAAGTTCAGAATTCTATTAAATGACGAAAGTTGCGTTTTAGCCTCATTAAAAAACACTGGCCATTTCCTTCCCCATCCTTTGACCCCCTGAAGTTCAGATTGCAAAGCGTCTGCAGGTTTTGAATTGGCCTGCTGAGTTGTCTTGTAGTCAATGCTAGCATACAGAGTATTGTCATCACCATAGATGTTGGTAAAGTGAGGCAAGTTACCAGGAAGATCATTATTGTTAAGAAGGAAGAGAAGACCTTGAGGGACCCGAATGTTAATGGAATACCTATCAAATGTAATTCTATCTAAAGTGGCAAGCATTTTACGATCTGAGGGCGAGGACCAAAAGATTCTAAATACGCGTCCACAAATAATATAACCAGAAAGTTTTTAAAAGAAGCCAGCGTACAACATCCTAACAAATGTCTTGAAAATATCAAGCGCCATTGTTCGTCCTACATCCATAGATGCTTGCCTTGATTACAATCAAAAGGTCCCCTGTGGATTAAGACCCTCTAATCCAGGGATTTTTAACCTTTTGATGACTCCAGACACTCCCCTCTATGGAGCATCCAATATGGTTCCACAGCCTTCATTTGACTGTCGAAATAATCATCAGCATTCTTTATATTAGTTGTCAGTATTACTGCCAAAAATGTCAACAACAGAAAGGAACCTGAAATAAAAGATAAAAAACCAATAATTTTACTTTTCACAGTTGAGTATTACACAAAAAACAAACATAAATGTGCAGGTTTTTTCAATTCATCTCAACCACATAACACAGACTTTTACTAATCTAGTGACTTAATTGCTGTTGTTTTTGTACAATCAAAGCATGGAATCGTGGTTACTGACAAAGCTACTCGCATGTCATCTGACACTTCAAGTAAGCATACAAGGGCAGGATATAATGCAAGCTTTAAAGCTTGATGTCTTTCCTTTTTCTTATCAGTGGAAAAATATATCAATTGTTCAGCAGAACTGTTCAATCTCTCATGTAAATGAACTCTTATTGAGGAGCCGTGACTTGATGGTTAGTGCACTTCCATCGCAACCAATAGGTTCCGAGTTCAATTCCCCCAGCAGACGAAAAGACTTTGGAACTTCACAAAAGAAAAAGATACAGGTTGGCATCAGGAAGGGCATCCGGCCAAGAAATTCAGCATTTCCAAAACAAAGTCCCTATGAATGGCATTGTCTGAGCCCAGTTACTGGGGAAAATGACCTTAAACCCGAAAAAAATGTAAAAGAACTCTTACTAGCATGGTGAGCAAATTTACTTTAGATTTAACAAAAAATTCCTACCCGCCTTTGCCTAACGAAGGGTAGTTGGAAAGAGCATTTTGCTTTTTATCTTGTAAACGATTCTTGTTATTTCATATAGAAGAAACGTATTGCTTTGGAAGCTTTGTGTGATCTCGGATCAAAGGGCCTGGATGTTGTTTCTTTTATTTATTTTCCCCAATTTTTTACAAAGATATAACTGGGGAAAGACCATATTCCACTGTTACTAAGAAAAAGATAATTGCAGCTCACAAGTGTCTTTTAAAATCTGTTGGCTTTAGGTTAATGCAGTGAATTCCTAAATTCAACTTTAAATTTAGGAATAAGGTTGCCACTGGAAACAAGTCTTTAATTTCTGTATACAAGACAGAAACAAAACAATCAAAATTGCTCTGAAGCAAGTTGACAAGTACCTGGATCCAAATAGATTTTGTTAAATGAAAGTAAAACTTTGCACCCAGGCTTTTATTCACACATCTATTTATGCGTATGCGTCGTTTCAGGCTCTTCCTGATGTTGTCATTGGTACAGCTCACTATATGGCTTAGATGGATAGTATATTTTATTTTTGTTATTTCCTTAAGTTTACTGATCCACAATTTTTTAGGCAATCATTTACTCTAATATCACCCCATTTACAATAAATAAGGAAGAGTACTTAATTTTTCGAATCAACAAAAGTGTAAAATCTTAATTCTACTGCAGGCAGTACCAGCACCAAGTGCCTGAAAGGATGGGAACTTAGTGACATTAATTATCAGTAGGATATACTGCTAACATAAAAGACAGTTTCCTTTCTTGTAACTCGTCAGTTGAACTAGGATTTACTTTAAATTTTTTGTGCTATCAGACAAAACAGTGGCAATTCTGACAAGCCAACTCCAATCCAATTTTAAAAGGCTTACAAAAAACGTTTAAATATCAACTTTCTCACTGTCACAACGGGGTGTTGTGGATCTGATTACAACATAACACTAAGAAGGCTGGCGCTTCTAATATCTGTGATTAACAACACAATACAGATTTATCAAGATAAAATCATTTCAACTTCATTTATATTGAGGAAAAGACAAAAATGAACTCTACGACAGAATGCTATTGCGTATTTGGTAAGAAGTTTGGTGAGAAAAACATCTCAACATCGGAATAGTAACAGGTTCATAAAATGGATGTCTCGGCCAATGAACGAAACAAAGCAGTCAGAAGTAGCTCTTTCCTCCTGCTAGTCTTTAGGTTGTATGGGTAAATGCAAGCTACCTCTTAGCCTCCCCTGTCAGCATTAGGGTGAGGATTTCTTCATAGCACATATTTTAAACATTTACTGGGAGGCTTAATTACATTATTTTTATTAATCTTCAATATTTTTTTGGAACTATTTTCTTGAGTAAGCTTTGGTGAAGTACTTTTTGCTGTTTTAAACTTTTTCTTTATGAACCAAACTTAAAACAAGTTTTGGAATTGGTTAGTGAAGCAAGGAATGTTATACAAACCGGTTTAGCTACAAATACAAAAAATCCAGACGTCCAAACGACGTTGTCCTCGATCTCCGTTCAACAGAAATTTGAGTGAGCGAAAATGACCCTCTTTAGCAAATGATGTCTTTGTATTAATGCCACTCATTTTCTATTTAATTCAAAAGCACTTTTATCAGATATTTTTATATATTTTTTACCTCTGGTCTCTGGATAAAAGAGCTCTCAAGAACAACAAGTAGAGCTAGCAGTAGTAAATTGGATCAACAATATCTGACTGGCTTTTGTGCGATGAAATCACGACAGAAGCAATTGCCAAACAAGAGGACGGTACCAAATTTTTTAAAAATCATAATATTTTGCTATATTTCGAAAAACATTAGGCATTTTCTCTCTGTAAAGATGAATTCGAGACACGAGAATTGATTATGGCATTACAAGGCCCTTAAATGAAAGGTCTTGTTGCAAACGTATCTTTTTAAGCGCTTGGTACCGATAGGATAGCCAAGGTAATAAAGACTATGGCTCTGATAGTCATAGGTACTGGATCAAACCCAGTTCGGTGCACACACATCTTCCACATCACTACAATTTAAAATCGTCTCTGTTAATATTATTGCAACACATGTTTACATATTTACTCTACATTGATAATTCTGATTTTCAAGATGGCAGCGAGAGTAGACATACGCGTATTTGTATTTGTCTTATGCTTGCTTTTTTGTGGAAATATGGAGACTGGCACATACATAAATGAATCATTTAGCTTTTGTAACCAAAATGGCTTGAAAATTGTGCATCAAAATGTACGTGGATTACATACGAATTTCAAGTTGATGTATGAGTTAGTTTTCAACAACAAGTTTGATATAGTAACTTTATCAGAAACACACTTAACAGAGTTTGACAGTAATGATATGTTTAAAATTCCTGGTTATACTCTTATTACGAAAAATCGAGTAAATGGCATTGGAGGAGTAGCTGTTTATATCAAGAACAACATAAAATGGAAACGGCGAGACGATCTTGAAAACTCTGTCGAAAGTATTTGCTTACAAATTTTTGAAGCTCGTGCAAAAAGTTTTCTCGTAACAACATTGTATCGTCTACCCTCAAATTCGAATTATCTTCCTGTTAATTTTAATGACTCGTTTAATGACATGTTAACGGCTATCAATTCAACCTCAATGGAATCAATTACACTGCACAACAAAATAATATTTTTTCTCTGTTACCGGAACCAAATTGTACATTTCTAACCACGTTTCACACACTGATTCCAAATCTGAAATCCGTTTTTCTCTAGCACGTAAGGTTTCTTTTTAGAAAATTCCCATGAAAACCACAAATTCCCTTGGTGTGAACTTTTTTTCAAAAATACAAAAGTTGATTCAACAAATACCAAAAGCCTATCAATCTGATACCATTTTTATTGAGCTATCTGCATACAGGTGAGACATTTGAAAATAGGATATTGCATAGCGACCAATAAATATTACAAAACATACTATTCCCTTTGAAGGCAATTCAAGTCAAGGTAAGTACAGTCTTCATCACACAAAGCTCTTCACCCTGAATGGTAATATTGGATACTTAAGATCACATTTTCAATATAACTCAAACAAAAAATGCAATACAACGTAAACATCAATTTTAATAAAGTTTAATACTGAATTCGTACTTCAAATTGTTGTCCAAACAATATAAAGAAGCCAGAATAAAAAGTTCACAATTCGAAAAATGTTCGAGTCGCTCTGTTGTGTGCAACAGTTGTGTCTCGTTTTAAGAACCAGCAATAGTCTCCAAGCATGGACTCGTCCCATCGGCCTTGATAGCGGTGCTCAAGCGTTGAGATTATTTGATGAAAATGTTCACCATGCTCGTCACTTACAGCTCCGAGGTTATCTGGAAAGAAGTCGAGATGGGAGTGAAGATAGTGGACTTTCACCGACATTCTGCACCCCATTTCCTTGAAGCTGAGCAACAGATTAGAAATTACTTCCTGGTAGTTACTTGCGCGCTTGTTTCCAAGAAAGTTCTCCACAACAGACTTTAAAGCAGTCCAGGCCTGTAGTTCTTTGTCCCTGAGAATATTGTGGAATTTGTCATCCCTAAGTAGCTGTCGGATTTGAGGTCCAACAAATATGCCAGCTTTGAGTTTTGCATCGCTAATTCGGGGGAATTTTTGCTGCAAGAAGATGAATGCTTCTCCGCTTTTATCCATTGCCCGTACAAACTGCTTCATCAGGCCGAGCTTTATGTGCAGTGGAGGTAGAAGTATATTTTGTTGATCAACCAGAGGAGGGTGCTGTACGTTGTGCTCACCTGGTATGAAGCTTGATCGTCTCGGCCATACTTTCTGTCTATAGTGCTTTTCATCTGCTCTGCTGTCCCATAGGCACAAAAAACAAGAATGTTTGGTGTAACCACCTTGTAATCCTAAGAGCAAGCCAAGAACTTTAAGATCACCACATATCTTCCACCGGTATTCTTCATATTTTATGGCACTTAAAACCTCCTCCATAGCTTGGTATGTTTCTTTCATACCAACTGCATGTGCAACTGGAATTGGTGGTTGTTCATTACCATTATGCAGGAGGACAGCTTTAAGACTTACTACAGATGCATCTATGAATAGCCTCCATTCTGTAGGATCGTGATGCAGTTCAAGTGTACGAAACAATCCCTGAACATCAGTACAGTGACAGAGTAAACCAGTCTTTGTAAAGAAACTGGAGAATGGTGTATTCCTACTTCGAAATGAAGAGATCCGGGCATCTGGACCAAGAAGATTCCACTCCTTCAAACGTGACGCTAGTACTTCAGCACGCTGTTTGGAAAGCGCCAGATCCCTGGCTAAATCGTTGAGCTCGGCTTGAGTAACGAGATGCGGCTCAGCTGTTGATGGTTTGTATGGACTGGATCCGTCACTGTAACTTGTTGAAGGCTCGTCGCTGCCAGTAGATGAGTCGGTCCGTTCTTGTGTAGATGATGGAACTGGAAGCTCGACACCGTGTGGTACTGGCAGGTGTACAGATGTAACATTTGGATACTGCACAGTAAGCTTGGATTTTCGGGAGTAGCCTTGAACTTGCGTTAAACAAAAGTAGCAATCAGACACATGGTCAACTGGTTCCCGCCATACAGCAGGCACAGCGAATGACATTTTTCTATCCTCACCTCGTTTCCAAGCAAGTAATGTCACATAACAAGATGTACAACAGCTGTGAGGTGCCCATTGCTTATCCTGATCACCAACTGCACACTCAAAATAATCACTATAAGCACTGCATACAGCTTGACTTAGTGGCTTGCGTTGTGATTTAAAAATGAATTTTCCACAAATGTAGCAAAAGCTATCAGGATTGTTTTTACATCCTCTTCGAGGGGGCATTTTGTTGAGAATAATATGTTTTGCACAGAGTAGTGAAGTATTACACTATCTTCGAGATGAGCGGCTAAGAATGACAACACAACCGAATCTGAATAACTTTGTTTAAGAAATGAACAAGGCATTACCAGTAGCTTCATTTCTCGAGCAGGCCTAATCCTTTCTCGTCTTGTTTAAGAGCAAATAGACAGCGGCTAAAGTCTGAATAAACAAAAGCCAATAGAGACTCATGTGTGGAACAAAGAGAGACTACATGTGAGAATCTTTGTTCTGATCATGAAATTACGTAATTCACAAATATTATGATTTAATGAAATTACGTAATGAATAGCCCAGGTATTGAAAGTGAATTGACATCTTTTGCATCAAAATCCCTCCGTTGTAGTAACAGTATAACACAGAATGCTTGATTGACAACTCAGACACCCTGGAATCCCTGTACCTGCATGTTTTTACATGAAATCAACCCGGTTGATCAGCTATTCGAAACCATATTTGAAAAATTTTGAAAATTAAAAAAAAACTGGACGTGCTAGAAAAAAACTAAGCCCAGATTCGTGTTCAGCGCCCCAAACTGTACCGGAAATTATATTAAACTATCTGGTAACAAAAGTGCTGTTGACCAGTGTTATCGTAGGAGATGCAAATGTCAATTATACGAAAAAGACATCGCTAACACAGAATGGCTATAAGCAAATTATTACTGAACCAACACGTCTTACGAGAGAATCTTCTTCAATTTTTAACATTATTGCTACATCTCGACCTGAAGTAATCAAAGAAACAAAAGTTTTATGACATCTATTTCAGATCACAAAATATTGACAATATTAGAAGAGAAATTGACAAGGGCAATCTCGTCGGTTCAGTGTTTATGGACTTTTCACCTGCTTTTGATACGATCAGTCATAGCCAACTGCTTGCCAAGCTTCCGTCATATGGCGTACGTGATGCTGAACTCGATTGGTTTACGGATTATCTGTTTTCAAAAACACAGCGTGTTGTAATGGATGGAAAACAATCAAATGATCAACCAGTGTTCAACGGAGTCCCGCGAGGGTCTTTCTTGGGCCCACTTTTATTTAATGTGTTCTTCAATAACATTGTAGACTCTATCAAACACTCAAATATTATCTTGTTTGCTGATGATGCAGTCGTTGATTTTGCTGAAAAGGATGTGAACGAGATCGATAAATGCTTAAATGACCAATTTGAGCTCATCTTCGATTACCTACAGGAAAACAAACTAATCATTAATTTAAAAAGGGAAAAACGGAATTCCTGCTTTTCGGCACAGCTTAACGACTAAATAAAACTGAAAAGTCGTTTGAAGTTAGCATCACCAATGAAGTTATAAACAACGTCTGTGAATACAAGTATCTTGGAAATGTAGTCCATTCAACGTTGACACTGAGAAATGATTTTGATGCAAAATATCGCAAAGCTTCAAGCCGTGTTAATCTACTACGAAAACTTCGATCATTTTTGACGAAATCCACTTCACTTGAGATCTACCATGATAATTCCTTTGTTAACGTATTGTGGAATTATCAATCTCAACACAAACTCCACTCAACAGGCGAAGTTTCTATCAATCGAGAGAAGATTCGCTGAGATAATTGATACTACACAAGTGAAGACCATCTGTAACCAAATCAAAAGAAAAGCTTTGATTTTAGTGAAAAAATCCTTGAATGAAACTTTATGTAAACCTCTAAATGGATACTTCATAATAAAAAGACACAATAAAGGGACTAGAAATAAAAAATGTTTTGATAAAACTGCCTAAAATAAGATCAGAGTGTGCTAGGCATTCTTTTTACTACTACGGTGCACACCTCTTCAACTATTTAAAAACAAGATACGTAAGTGTTATGATTAATCAGCCTTTCTTTCTTCATTAGTTTTGTCTACAGTTATTGATCATAAAACTTATGTACCCTGATAGTGTGTGATATGTGTATAGCTTTTTATGACCTTTTGTATATTACATGTTTTTACTATTTTTATCTAGTTTTTATCCTTTCCTTTGTACATACAACACACACATTTAGAACATGTATTTTGAAATACTGAAGTGTACATATCCTGTCAAAATATTCAATAATAATAATAATAATAATAATAATAATATCCCTATGCAGTTATGTGACCTCCCTGACTAATTTACCTGACGCGTCCATACGTAAATAGAAACAAAATTTCAAAAATTGAAAAATACCATATATTCCTGTAACGACAAATTCTGATACAAACCACTTGAAAAGCATATGCAAATTATTTTCAACTTTTATTATTTTTTTTGCATAAATATTATAAAGAAATACTCTGGCCGTCATTCTCACCACTAGGATATTGGGGAAATATATCATTATCCTATTCCAAGCCTTCTAAATTTGCACATTTTGCGCAAGAAATGAAAATAAACATTAAACATGAAAATGGGGCAGCACTGCATTTTCTTACAGAGATAGGACAGAAAATGATCCTCCTTTTTTGTAGCTTCGCCCCTGCTTCTATAAAACACAGAAAGCGAATACCAAGTATACAAGTGATACATTTTCTGCACTTTGCTTAAATCTATTTGAACAGTGTCTAATTCTTGCGAGGATGTAATTGTCCATCATTTTCCGTCAATGCCTTGACTTGACTTTGTCAACATACGTTGAAAAACCTATGATAGCTTTTAGACAACTGGACCTACCTTCGAAGTATTTAGAAGTTACACCTAAAGATAGAAATTGCTTTTTTTACTCATTTAATCAGTTAAGAACCACAGTATCTTTTGAACAGACTTAAATAACCTTAAAAAACGTCAACCCATTGAAACATTACTTGGCTTTGAGAAAGGATTTTAGAAATTTTTGCGCCGACTATGTCACGATTTAAACGTAAAATCTGCGCTGGTTAAACCAGCGCAAACTAAAAGTGACAGACAAAAAGAAAGGCAATTCCTTTGGTCTATTTCCGATGATATTAAATAATCCTTCTCAGATCAAACAAATTAATGAATAATTCTAAGTTCTACATTTTACAATCATATTTAGTATAACCATACACGTCAAACTCTTAATTTACAAACCAATGAGATGTGATTCTCGTCAATGACTCTAATTTTATCTCCCTCTAATTTTTACTAAAACTGGAATATAAAAGCACCTATCTGTTCCAATACATGATATATTAGCAGGAATGGTAGAAGGAAATAGAAGAAGAGGAAGACCGAAGGCAAGAATAGCTGATAACATCAAAGAGATGACTGGAATGACAATGGCTCAGATGCTGAAAAATTCAAGAGAGCGGGAAAAGGGCGTGCCACGGCGGATCATGATAATGATCCTCCCGTTTGATGATGATGATGATGACGATCTCTTCCAATAAACTTAAGTTTTCATGAAAAAAACCTATTTTTAAAAATAAAAAAAATTAAAATATTTCCTAACTGTTTTTAAATTATTTGTCAAATTTTATCCGCACAAGGCTTTGAGAGGGTTTTCCACTCATTGTGCAAGATCACGTTTGTTTAAAGTTTGTGTAAGAATTTTTAAAATTTTTCATTTCCAAAGGAAGTCTGTTGGAAACGATTGTGTATTCTTTTACATTGTACTAAAAGGTCAAAGTAAGCACAGTGTTTACAACTTTCTCTGATTACTTTTCTTAACAACTAAAATTTGCATTACTCATATAGGCTAACTTTTGTTTGTCCTACTACAGACTTTTAACCCCAGGAACCCCTGTAAATGAAGAATAGGTTCATATTAGCAACAGCTGAAAACTTTAATAGTCATTTTAAGATATTGAGGTAGGAAATTATATAAAATTCAAAAACAAATATGTGCACGGTAATTATTCTAATTAACGCTGGTACAATAATAAAATGTCGATCATCTGGAGAGAGGCTTTATTTAAAGGACCGTTTGAAATAGGAGATGTTAATAAAAAAGCTCGATTTTCACTAACCAATTTTTTCTGAAATATATTTTACAAAAAAAAGGAATCACCATCATAATATTGAAATTCAATACCAATGATTTCCTCCTTGGTGCATTTCATAGTAACGTTTACTTCCATTGTTTTCTCTGTGTAGGGATCTAAGATCTTAAATGGATCCTTTGATTCCGTGGGATCTGTGACTGGTATTGCTAGTATCCCAGTATTTTTCATCCTCCATGGCAAGGCTTTCCTTCCCTGAGACAAAAAATTGATCATCCTGATTACCATCCGTCGCGGATGTAATAACATATCCTTTAAAGTAGTTGACCACAGTCAAACTTTAAATTTCCTTCAATTAGTTAATGATCCACTGTACCATCGTGTTACACGAACCAGAATTCATGTTCCCAATGTCCGTGAACTCATACTGACCATTAGCCAGCCATTCGTCATAAAGCTCAGTCACCTCTTCTCTAAAAGTTTGCTTTAAAAGATGTCACCAGCTTGAACGTACCTGTTATGCTTCCCTGTGACAATGGCATGCACAAATAAAAAAATTTTTGAGCCTGACATTTAAACTATTCATGATATGACACTAGTAGCAACTTCATACCATAAGCTTCTGTCCAAAGTGAAAGTTCTTAAAATCTCGTTGATGTAACGAAGTATCAACTCTGTAATCACCCATCTGGTCGAGTTGGATGGCACGCAATGCTGGTGGGCTTCTATATCTAATGTGATACTCGCCCAAACTCAGTGTAGATTTAAAAAGTACCCTTTCACTAGCATTGGACTTTCAAATTCACCCATTTTCACTGACATTCTACTTTTAATTATAACTCTTTGTAAATGCTAGTCCCTTCTACAAGTTATATGCTGTTACGTAGGTAGGTTTCTTTGGATATGTTTTTAATAAAGGACCTTTCCTTCGAAAACCTCCGACTATGACCAACACAACCAACCCTCTTTGAAAATCCTAGGTCCTAGGATTGACACAAATTTGCACTCCTTTCTTTGTGAATTTAGTAATGAATGTAAATCCTGATCTTTATTTAAGATTCCACATCCTGACCACGAGACACTTGCATTGATATTTGTCATCCACTTTACTTTCTCGTCCTGCTCTACTGAAAACAATAAATAGTTGAACTTTAGTCCCATCAGCTTTCACTGTAAATAAAAAGGATTACCATTGAAGCTCACCGCACACAATTTTCTCGTGGCCGGTATACGTCAGTGTATATCAGGTTTGATTTTGTTGTAAAGAGTAGGACTAGCTATCATATCCTTCCAAACTTGAGTCTCATCAATCGCATGTATATATATATATATATATAGTGGATGAGGAAGGGTACACGTAACTAGGAGTATATCAGTTGGTGAACACTGCATGAGAAGATGAAGGACCTCATATGGACAGAATACTACAGGAGGGTGAAATTACTGGCCAGATTCAAAGTGTATGCAGGGAACCTGATTTGTACTATTAATGCATGGAAAGTCAAAGTCATTCGGTACAGTGGAGGTATTCTGAAATGGGGAAAGAAAGAACTGGAGAAGATAGACACAAGGACCCGAAAGATTCTTACGATGAATGGGGCTTTGCACCCCAGAAGCCGTGTTAAGAGGTTGTACCTAAAGCGAGCTAAAGGTGAAAGAGGAATGCTGAGCGTGAAAGATGTGGGGACTTGTGAACGGAGCAGCCTGGCTGAGTATCTTGAAAGAAGTGATAAGTGGTTGCTGAAGGAAGTGGAAAGGCAGGGTATTGTGAAAGGGGGAGAAAGGGCTGAGGAGTACAAACAAAGAGTAGAGCAGGAGAGACGTTTAGAAGGAGTTCGTTTAGAAGAGTTGAGGGGATTGCCCATCCAAAGTCGATCGATTGGATAAAAAGCGGGAATCTAAAGAAGGGAACAGAAGAGCATCCTCATCTTTGCAGCACAGGAACAAGCTTTGCCAACACGATCAGTAAGAGCCAAAAGGTAACACGAACAAATCTCTCCTCTATGCCGCTTGTGTGGATTGAAAGAGGAAGATGCCATGCACATTGCAGCTGGATGCAGAGTACTTACCGAAGGTCAGTATATTGTCAGACACGATCAAATTGCACACAGAGTGCATTGGGAGTTGTGCCGAAGGTTTGGAGTGGAGGTAGGAGAGAACTGGTT
>RDPX01000469.1:242144-315077 GCA_003991215.1 Morbakka virulenta | reverse complement strand
GTGAAAGGGGGAGAAAGGGCTGAGGAGTACAAACAAAGAGTAGAGCAGGAGAGACGTTTAGAAGGAGTTCGTTTAGAAGAGTTGAGGGGATTGCCCATCCAAAGTCGATCGATTGGATAAAAAGCGGGAATCTAAAGAAGGGAACAGAAGAGCATCCTCATCTTTGCAGCACAGGAACAAGCTTTGCCAACACGATCAGTAAGAGCCAAAAGGTAACACGAACAAATCTCTCCTCTATGCCGCTTGTGTGGATTGAAAGAGGAAGATGCCATGCACATTGCAGCTGGATGCAGAGTACTTACCGAAGGTCAGTATATTGTCAGACACGATCAAATTGCACACAGAGTGCATTGGGAGTTGTGCCGAAGGTTTGGAGTGGAGGTAGGAGAGAACTGGTTCTAGCACACCCCAGAGAATGTGATGCCAGTGGGCGATGGCAATGTTGTGCTGTACTGGAACACGGTTTTGTCAACGGATTGCCAAATCAAGCATAACAAGCTAGACATCTCCATCCACGATAAGCGTGAGAGAACCTGGACGCTCATTGACGTTGCAGTGCCAATGGATGTTCGAGTTGTGATCAAAAAGGAGGAGAAGAGAGAGAGGTATTCAACTCGGCAAGAGGAGCTTGAGCGCATGTATCGAGCCAAAGTGATCATTGTGCCGGGGATAGTTGGAACCATGGGAACATTACCACCTGGACTATTTGAAGCATTCGAAACATTGCAGATTCCTAACATTGCTGTAAGTGCTCAGATTTCAGCACGTTTGGGCACCGCATCAATCTTGCCCCGTGTTCTGAGCCTCTGAGGTCCTGGTCCGGACTTGAGACGTAGGCATACTTATCCAAGGTTACCTGGTGATGCAGTAGCGTAAAATATATATATATACATATGATGGACGACAAAAAATCAACAAAACTTAGTTTAGAACTGTCAGTTCTAAACTAAGTAAACAAAATTTTGCCATATATATATATATATATATATATATATATATATGCGCAATCTCGTGTATTCGTATCAAAAAGTGCTCAATGCATATAGCAGAGCAATATACAGAAGGTAAAACACGAAAAATAAGAACTATGATTGAACATATATATATAGGATAAGGCAAAAGAGTGGTGTACTACGAGTCGTTGCGGTTTCCAAAATATATGATATGAGCTTGTCGATGAGAAGCGCTGGGTGTTTTTCGGTCAGTTGTGGTCTCCCACCTAAAGATTAATCCATTCAGCTTCATAAATTTGCTCAGTCAACCTCTGATAGCTTCAAAACCATCTTGACCAGTTTGGTTACCTTCACTCAAAAGGTTTTACAAAGATTTCGCCCTGATTAAAGTAATCTTTCCAGACAGGAGTAGAATTTGACTGCGATGACCGTAAATCCACTGCACAAATTTATCTTTCATTTTCACATCTAACAGCGGTTTTTCAGCTCCCTCGAGAGAGTGCTTTTTTAAATCTAATATTTAAACATTTTCACCTTTTCACCACATTCGCATATTCGTTTTAGTTTGGCTCCAAAACTTTTTGGCTGCTTTTCTTATATTTGTCTCATCCAAAAGATTTCATTTGAATATGTTTTGCTTTTTCCTGCTTTGGGGACGAGGCTTTAATATCAGCTCCTAAATACTCCATCTTGATATTCTACTTTAAATATAACTGTGTAGTACCTTTTTATTGTTATGCAAATGAGAATGAGACTTTGAGGTCTGTGAACTGGATACTTTCTGAGACCGTGATTCTAGATATTCTGATTTCAAAGATTTTTGAAATAGTCTAAATTCGAGGGAAAGGTATATTCTTTTTTTGATAATTATACAGTCCGAGGTATTCTATGAGATCTAAACAGCATTCTGACACCTATTTTTACATATGTCTGATATTGTTTTCAGTAAACATTCAATGATTGGTTGTTTAAGAAAAACATTGTCATCGTAACTGGAATGGCTACTTTCAAACTGCGATGTCTAGCGCTTTTGTATGGTGTTATTTTTAACATCATCATGTATATAATACAGATTTTCCTTCTTTTTTGTATTGTGGTGGAACTTCAGAAGCATGACAAGAGCAACAATGAAAGTGGAATTTTACATGCTGCATAGAAGAAGTTCTGTAGCTTGTTTCGTGGTTACCACGTAGCCATTAAGTAGTGCAGCTATAAATTGCTGGTCAAAAACCTTTTGAAAAGCACGATTCCTCTCCTGCAGCGATAGAACATGATCGATTTTCGATGACACTTCGCTGCAGTGTAAGAAGAGGAAGCATTTTTTCCCAAGAATTGGTTGGACATGTACCAATTGAACTATAGAGCTCAGTAAAAAAACTGGACCTANAGCGCTTTTGTATGGTGTTATTTTTAACATCATCATGTATATAATACAGATTTTCCTTCTTTTTTGTATTGTGGTGGAACTTCAGAAGCATGACAAGAGCAACAATGAAAGTGGAATTTTACATGCTGCATAGAAGAAGTTCTGTAGCTTGTTTCGTGGTTACCACGTAGCCATTAAGTAGTGCAGCTATAAATTGCTGGTCAAAAACCTTTTGAAAAGCACGATTCCTCTCCTGCAGCGATAGAACATGATCGATTTTCGATGACACTTCGCTGCAGTGTAAGAAGAGGAAGCATTTTTTCCCAAGAATGAGGATATGTCTCGTGTTCCTTTTGTATTGGGATGACACCAGAAGTTCAGAGAAATAACAACCCTGATTTAAAACTAATTTTTGCATTACTTTCATTAGTACCGGAAATACAAAGACTTTTAGGTTTTCTTTTCATTCTGACTTTGTTAGAGACATCGGTTAGGGTATCCTTCTTGTCAGACATGACGTTGCATGAGTCATGTTAACACTGTATAGGACAAAGCTAATGGAAGACACGTGTACATTGGACTGGACATGTTCTTCCTCTAATATGATTTATGCTGCTGAATAACCAAGCATAAACAACTTTATCTAGATTTTAAAACACGCAAACTCCATCAACTTTTCAACAGTCTTCGCTCCAAAATACGAAAACGCAACATAACATGTGAATTATTTTGTCATTTTTGCGAAATTTCCTAAAAGTAATTGGAAAATTTATGTTCCACCAGAAGACTTAGCGAGGAATATTGCCAAGTGTTAGTATCATGCAACTAAGTTGATTTCCCATCTTCAGACGCGTTGTTCATAATGGTATGAAATATAGTTTTCTTCAAATAATAATCAGCTTCAACTATTAAGTTTTTATTCTCACATTATCCTTATCATTTTTATTTATTTCTAGTATTATTATCTTAATTGTTTTTATCAATTATACGTATACTGATCTTTACTTTTGTTGCTTCGCATTTTTTGTTAAAAATTATTTTTTCGAATATCAATTTTTTTCTAGTCAATTTCTGTTTCTATTTTGTTACTTTTATTGTTTATTTTGCAAAAACTTTTGCTGTTAGCATTTCAATCATTTTTGGATTTGTGGGTTTTTTTCCTCCTTTTCAGTATATTTAAATATGTATGTTTTCCCTCCTTTTTTCCCACTGTAATTTAACTGATAGAGTAACAAGTTGTAAATTATTTCAAAAAATGCTAGCTTTTGTTGCTGGTTTTTTTAAGTATATATAAATATATATATCAAACAATAAACAATGAAATGCAATGCATAGCATATCAGTATATAAATTGAATTTCTAAAGCAACTAAAGATTGTGAAAGATATGAAATTCTAAGCTGTAAAGTTAGAGCTTTTCTTACTCGTATCTCTGATTATATGGTTCAGGGGCAACTGGGCGATAAAATAACTGGGCGATAGACAACTGGGCGACTATTACTTGACTTAATAGTGCAGTATCATGTTTATAACAGATCTTAGTTGACCTATATAAATATAACTAAAAATACACGTACCTGTAGTAATTCAACAGAATTCACCGCCAGAAGCTTTCTTTACTTTTTTAATTCGTTATTTTTCAGATTTCCATGTTTTGACGTCAGAATCGAAGGATAAATAAACTACTAACTCCGTGAGAGGAGCCGTGGCTTGATGGTTAATGCAGTTGCACCGTAATGTCATATTTCTTGGCGACTAGGGAGACTACTGCTTTTTCTTCTGGTTCGATTCCCTGAGCGAGCGAAAAGACTTCGGGTACTTCCGTGAGGCATTGACCCCCTCCCCCGCGTCCCTTTTTATGGGATAACTGATTAGTGTGTAAAACACTCATGCTTGCGGCCAATTTAGTTAAGTCAAGTTACGACCAGCGACAAAACGACCATATTGTGATTAATGCCCTGGTTAACCACAACTCTGAATTCATTGTTCGCAACACCAAACAAGAAATTTTAACACTAAAATCAGGAAGAAATTAAGCAACTTGGACTCTTAGGTACTTTGCTTGCTTGATTATAGAAAATTAAGTGCACAGCCCAAAGGAATATTTGTTAACTGATCGTTGCCCTGAATACGATACGCTATTTTGAATATAAAGATTATAAAACATGGTAGCTTAAAAAAGAGACTCAGCATTCAAGAAGACAAATTGTAAACATGTGACTCGTTCTTCTAACTTTCATAACCTTAACTGTGAAGAGTAGTATCTTAAGTCTAGTGGGTTTTTTCTATTCTTTGAACTAGGCACTTTTTAGAGTGCATCACGCAATCTGCATAATTTATGTTAACTCACCCTGAGTTATTTCTATTGACACCTTGTCCTTCTTGTTTTCTGGTTGTAGCGTTATAGAGGACGCGTTCGACTTCGAAATGAAGTGTCTCTTTTTTAATCATGACTGACATGCACCAATCTGCAGCATTAACAATGCTTTTTTTTATTTCTTGGCCGGTATCCATTTGAAAAGAAACGGCAGCAAGATTTGGCGAGATTACAGTGAAATAAAAAGTCGCACTTCTTCTTCCTCCCCTTCCATTATCCCTCTTTCACTTAGCGCTACCTATCAACCCTTTTCCCCTCACCGCTTTCTTGAATGTTTTAAGCGCCCAAAGAGGGATATACTGCCCACTTTGGGAACTACTGATTTAAATGGAAATAGCCACGCCTTTTGAATAAGTATGGCATTTCTAATAATATTTTGACCAATATTCTTTGAATTATGTTGCAGTTGTACGTTCTTCAAAGGTAATATTCGTGGGTAGTGTTTTGTACTCAATAATATTTTTTTTCTTTGCAGAGCGTTTTTAAGGAAACGTTTTAAATCGTTCCCCAATAATTCCGACATTTGATGAGAGTCAAAAGGATGTAAAAGACCTGTGCCGCTCTACTTTCCCCCTCTCTTATAAACCCACACATTGCTTTGGGTGTCAGGAAATTTTCCCCTGGAAAATGTTCCCGCTGGAAATTCCCTCCAATTTTTTTCCTCAAGATTTTTGAGCCAAAATAGTTACCACCAATTCAATCATCCTTTAATGTTATTACACTAAAAGCATATCTTTTCCAGACAGTTTTATATAACAGCTTTAAATAACAATAATAACAAATATGATAATAACCATGGACATGACGTTATCTGACAGGAGAAAGCAGGGAAGGCTAAGGAGAAGATGGAGGGACTGTGTGGGAGATGACATGAAGAAACTTGGGTTGACAAAGCAAGATACACATGACCGACGTAAGTGGAAGAAGTCAATTTGCTGTGGCGACCCCTAAAGGGAAACGCCGAAAGGAGAAGAAGAAGAAGATAATAACAATAATAATAATAATAATAATAATAATAATACTATTGATAATAATAAAGTACGTTCTTTCTTGTATTTTTACCTTGAAATTAGAAATATGATTTTATGTTGTGTTTCATTCATACTTTATATCATACTGCAAAGAATATATCTTTGTTAGAATGGGATGAAAAAAGTCCCACGTATTTTATTTTCTTAAATACAGTCAATATTTGGGATAAATCGATACAACCGTAATATACATAATGAAATAACTAAAGAAAATAGTTTAACACAATTTTAGTTTGATATTGCATTACCTTTGTCGAAAGTTATAACAAAAACAAAAATCCAAGTCTTACCAGTCCTGAAAAGTTTCTTAGCCGACAGCTGTTCTCTAGTGACAGTTTCCTAATTATCTGGGTATTGTATTGTAGATATGGGTGGCTTTCGGAGCCCGCGTTGAGATCCAAATTGGATCTCGCGAACAAGAGCACACTTTGAGGGCTGGTAGCCAGCCAGCTTATCTTCCCGGCGTGACACTCGTTTCCCTACGTGGCATCACCTGGCCAGTGCTCAACGTCTTTTTTTCTCTTCTCCAAATTTTGAGTGCCAGTGCATCTATTACGTACACACTGATCGAGAGAATTTTTTGAAAGTTGTTGTGTCATAGGCTAGAGATACCCTGGAATGTATCTCCATCAAAAGGTCTTCGGGTGCCACACCAGGAGTCAGAGACCAACATCGATTGTGGTGCACATGTTTTCGAAGATACTCGTCCGAACGATAGTCATCCGGTTTGCCAACGTAAAGGTTGTCTTCTTTGAGGAGCAATTGCCTGGGAATTTGAGCACTGCTTCATTGGAAAAAAATATGAAAAATATGTTTGGTAAAAACATTGTGCAATTTGTACAATTGCTATATAATCAAGCCAACAATGTTATTTTATTACTTTTGCAATATATTTCGAAGTTAATACTTCATCTTCAGGCTACAAGGTAAAAATACAAAAACAGTAAAACTGCTGAATACAATATTTCCCATCACATATCAACATCTCTCTACAATATACACAGCTTCAGCGAAATGTAACACAGTGAATTCAAATCTTCAATCTTTTTGAATAAACTATGATAATTGAGAAACCTCCTTTGAGGGACCTTATTGACTAGTTAAATTGTTATGACTAATTCGCGCTTTTGTACTCATCCTTTGTATTTAATGTTGCTTTTATTTCCCGAATGAGCAATGCCTCTAATGTCATTAATTTGTATTCCGACTTAGTCGACTTTGCTATTATTTCCTTTACCCATGTAAAGGAGCATACACAAGATATTTCGTAAAGGACTTAAGGAAACATCAGTTGAATAAACTTAATGATATATTGTACAGGTTGTCAAAAGACCAGGAAAGACCGTTGTTCAATGTCAAAAACACGGTTATATGTTAATGGCTTGGAGAAACAACCACCAAAATACGTCATGGAAACTTTGGCTTTGGGTCCGAAAAATGCAGTGATGGGGAGTTTTGACAAAAATATAGTGCTTTCAGAGTTAGACGAGTTGTTGAGGTTTTGCAGAGAACACGAGGTTAGTGGCAAAATAATGACGGACATCAATGTAAAAACGTTGACATATATAAAAAACTGCNGTCGACTTTGCTATTATTTCCTTTACCCATGTAAAGGAGCATACGCAAGATATTTCGTAAAGGACTTAAGGAAACATCAGTTGAATAAACTTAATGATAAATTGTACAGGTTGTCAAAAGACCAGGAAAGACCGTTGTTCAATGTCAAAAACACGGTTATACGTTAATGGCTTGGAGAAACAACCACCAAAATACGTCATGGAAACTTTGGCTTTGGGTCCGAAAAATGCAGTGATGGGGAGTTTTGACAAAAATGAAGTGCTTTCAGAGTTAGACGAGTTGTTGAGGTTTTGCAGAGAACACGAGGTTAGTGGCAAAATAATGACGGACATCAATGTAAAAACACCAAGGAACGTCCAAATGACTCGCAAGTACCTTAAAGAGAATGATTTACTAGCTGTTCCCTTTGATAAAGGTATAGGTATTTGCTCAATGTAAACTGATAGTTACAACCATAAACTAGATGATATTATTAACCTTCCACAGTTTGAAAAACATACCAAAGCGCGAAAGAACGAAAAGCATCCATTGTTGAAGGAGGAGGAGAGGATAGTAAATTTGCTAAATGAACTGAAGGATCAGAAAAAAATAACGGAAAGACTCTTCAACAAGATAAAACCAACCGGAAGTCAACCACCCAGGCTTTACGGCTTGGCAAAGGTGCACAAACCATCAACACCACTCAGACCCGTCTTGTCAATGCCCGGTTCAGCGTATTACCCCATAGCCAAATAAGTAGCTGATTGGCTTTCAGTAGTGAAGGAATGTCAAATAAATTCATCAACACAATCTATATCACAAAGTTTGAAGGATATACATTTGGACAAACATGAAGAAATTATAAGTTTTGACTTTTCTGCACTTTACACTAATGTTTCGGTTGAGGAGGCAATAACTTATTGTGCGGACTTGTCATACTTTAATGACTACAAAAAGCCCCCGGTATAGAAGGAAACCTTTATTCAACTAGCACGTATCAGCAGTTGCTACTTTTAACGCATGACGGTTATTGAAGACAAAAGGATGGATTGGCGATGGAAAGCCCACCGGTTCCCAATCTAGCTAATGGTTGGCTCAGAAAGTTCGACAAAAATTTAAAGGGCGAAGCAAAACTGTATTCCCGGTACATGGATGATATCATTAGAGAAATTAGCAGAGAAAAAATTCAGGACAAACTTGTGGAGATCAATAACTACCCCAACCTAAAATTTACCATGGAGAAAGAGCAAAATGGCAGTATCCCATTTCTTGACATGGAAATCATACACAGAGAAGAACGCTTAACATCAACGTGGTACAGGAATGCTACGGATGCAGGGTCGACCCTGAACGTCCACTCACTAGGTCCTATGAAGTATAAACGCTCTGTAGTCACCGGTCTTGTGTATCGGATTCACTATGTATGCAGTACATGGAAGAACTTTCACCAAAGCCACGTCAAAGCAAAAACGCTTCTGGAGAACAACCAGTACTCCCCATTATTTTAGGATTAAATTATTGAGAAGACTCTGGACAAGATCTATCAACCAAAACCACCAACAGAAGAAAAACGTAATGATGATATAACAGAGAAAAAAATTATTTTTCTTCAATATCGAGGGAAACTGACCGAGGAATTTGAACGCCCGTTGAAACGCATTGAGGCACCGTGCAAAATTGTCTCTTCAATTAAGAAAATCAAAACAGTTCTGCCATTAAAAGTACCCGTGGAAAAACTTATGCAAAGCGGTTTAGTATATAAAATTACGTAATCGCGATGCCTATCGTGTTATGTGGGGCAAACTACTCGACATCTACTAACCCGTGTAAAGGAGCATAAATATTAAGCCGTGGAACAGCATTTTAAAACATGTAACCTGAAGCTTTCAATCAATCATGCAGAAATAATAGCAAAGTCGACTAAGTCGGAATACAAATTAATGACATTAGAGGCATTGCTCATTCGGGAAATAAAAGCAACATTAAATACAAAGGATGAGTACAAAAGCGCGAATTAGTCATAACAATTTAACTAGTCAATAAGGTCCCTCAAAGGAGGTTTCTCAATTATCATAGTTTATTCAAAAAGATTGAAGATTTGAATTCACTGTGTTACATTTCGCTGAAGCTGTGTATATTGTAGAGAGATGTTGACATGTGATGCAAAATATTGTATTCAGCAGTTTTATTGTTTTTGTATTTTTACCTTGTAGCCTGAAGATGAAGTATTAACTTCGAAATATATTGCAAAAGTAATAAAATAACATTGTTGGCTTGATTATATATCAATCAAACAGAAAAATGTCGGGGTTTTGCTTATTGAAAAACTGACTTAAAAATCCTTAATTATGTGCAATACTCAAAATGTATTGAAGATATCTTTGTTCGGAAAACAATCGATGATGGTCAAAACTCTCTCGTTTCGATTGACATATCTTCGCCTTTATGGATGGTCAGCGTCTGGCTGAATCATGGCTAAACGGTTAATCGATTGGTTTTTTTACGATTGCCAAAAAATTCCAAAAAGTAGAATGATAACCGTTACAAATACCTTCAAATTTGTAGTTTCACCCTTTGATATGATTATTTGTACGTGGAATTTCTACAGACCACTATCATTGCTCTGTATATAATACAAGCTGCTTGAACGGCTTGTTCTCAAGAGGATCAATAGTATCATTGAAGAATATCTAACGAGTGACCAAGCAGGTTTCCGTCCAGAAAGTTCCTGCACTGGACAACATTGACCCAACACATCAAGGATGGCTACCAGTGCAAGTTGGTCACAAGTGCAGCCTTTGTCGACCAAACGGCTGCCTATGATACAGTCCAGCATCTGACCTCAGACTATTAGCAATGTTGAGAGATCCAAAGCCTCCTGACTAACTGCAGATTATATGTGTCCTTACAAGACAGGAAAGGTCGGTGGTTCAAGCAGAAAATGGTTTTCCCCAAGAGAGTATCCTTGCACCCCCTCTTTTCAATATTTACACCAACGATCAGCTAAAGCCTGTGAGCAGAACAGGTTGTGAGTGCTTTATTAATGCTTACAATCTTTGTCAGAATACTACCATCACAATCACCTTAAGCCAAACCCCTGCAAGACAAAGATCCGTCACTTCCATCTCAAGAATGCTAAGCCAAAGCGAAAACTTGAATGCCATTCCAACACTATATACCTGGGAGTCAACTTAGACCGAACACTCTCTTTTAGGATATATTTCCAATTTTAAATCGAAGGTTAGTTTGACAACAATAACGCCCAAGGCTGGATTCTAGCATCTGCGAGAGATGGTGCTGCCTTCTCAAAACCAAATAATCTAAGGAGTGGCTTATGATCACTGTAAAATGATAAATTTTCGACCGTATAGGTATTGGTAAAACTTCTTGACTGCAAGTACGACTGCAAGCTCTTCTTTTTCAAGTTGTAAATAATTCTGTTTAGCAGATGCCAGTGTTCGTGAGGCGTTCGCTATGGGAGATTCTCTACCATCTGGTATGGTGTGGGATAGGACAGGACCTATACCATAGGGTCAGGCATCACAATCTAACAGCTTTAGTGGATCATAGTGTACTAGAAGATTCGAAAACAGAAGCATTAACTTTACATGGTTGAAACAGTTCTATTGGTCTTAACCCCACTTCCATTTGGCTTCTTTACGTAAGAGTTCATGTAACGGCTCTAATTTCCTAGCACGTTATGGAAGGTGTCAATGCTAATAATTGACCATTCCCAGGAACGATTTCAATGCTATACGTTTGTGGGACTCGGCATCCTAACCATTTGCTCAAGCTTGGTTTTCACTGGAACAACGCCTGCCTCATTGACCAGGAAGCCGAGGTAGATTACTTCTTTTACAAAAGGAATACTTTCCTTTTTAAGCCTGAGTCCACATTTACTGATCATAGTCAATGTCTCCCTGGAGTTACGTTTTATTAGAAATTTGTAAGTATATTAGATTACTGACACAGAAAAAAATTCCTGTTTCATACTGAAGGGTACAAGGAAAGCTGCAGTTCAGCTGATGAATAAATTCTGTTTGCATTCTTCTTGCGGTAAATGTAAAGTAATGAAATGTAACAGCATTTACTGGCTGACAGTGTTTTTGGATGCTGCATAGCTTCAGTAATATTGGGTTTACTAAGCACCTATTTCTCTTTTTTTTTTGGTTCTGAAAACAAAGAATTGTAACTTCAAGACGTTTGTCTCTTGTACAGCAAGATTTTATGTTCCTTAATGGATAATTTTGTTTTGCTGGGCTCAATAATGATAACTTAATTTAAGCAACTAATCTGTACACTGTCACCCCTAATTACTGTATGGGGTTTTAGTAATAAATCAGAAGCTAGTTTTTACCCTACATTTTTCTTTCTGGTCCATACCATACACAATCCAAAGAACAAAGGAACATTCCACTCAGCAAAATGGAAAAAGGAATATACCCCAGACCTTATATTTGTCTCAAAGAACAACAAAGGATACCCAATACCAACAACTGCAGAGGTCCTAGGAGATTTTCCACATAGTCAGCATCTCCCGCTACTCATAACTACAGGCATTCAGATTCCCATGATGAAGACCCTACCCAAACCAAGAAGTAACGTCTGAAAATCAGACTGGAAAGCCTTTGCTAAAGATATTGAAAAAACATGTGAAAGAATTGCACCATCAATCGAAAACGTAAATAGATTCAACAAACTAATTCTCAAGTTCTCAAAGAAACACATCCCCAGAGGATTCCAAAAACATTATACCCCATGTTGGACCAAGCGGAGCGAAGAGCTATTGAAAGCATATGAAGAAACAACTGACGAGAACATTGCAAAAGAACTCTTGGAATCCCTACATGAAAATTGTAGAGAGAGATGGATTGAAGTGGTAGAAAACCTGGATCTCACACACTCAAGTCGACACGCATGGCAAACAATAAAAAAACTCAACCCAGAACCCCACCAGACCAAAACCTTACCACAAATGGGAGCAGACAGAATAACCAAAGAAATTAAACAAAGAGGCCAGCACATACCAAACCACCAATTTGAGAAGACAATAAGAAAAGAATGCAAAAGGACCTTCAACACCTTACCAAAACAAGGTTCGTTCCTCTCCATTCCAGTCACCCAGGAGGAAATAAAAGGAGCCCTAAAGAATCTAAAAAATGGAAAAACAGCTGGCATAGATGGTATATATCCAGATATGCTCACCCATGTCGGACCAAAAGCAATCAACTGGTTAGCAAATACCATGTCTGACATAATAGAAAAGGGCACGTATCAACAACAATGGAAACATGCGATAGTCATTGCCATCCTCACACCCGGGAAACCAGCTACAGAACCAACTAGCTGTCGACTAATATCACTTCTTTGTTGCCTATATAAGTTTTTTGAAAACGTCATTCTTACCAGAATCACCCCATACATAGACAATCACATATCACATCAACAAGCCAGTTTCAGACCACACAGAACAAGTTCTGGCACTGACATCATTCATTGAATCTGGATTCGAAAAAAGTTAAAGACAGGTGCAATCTTCATAGACCTCTCAGCAGCTTACGACACTGTATGGATATGGGGACGTATGGTAAAACTGGCAAAGATAGTTCCATGAGAAATGTATTGAAACTCTTCTCAATTGACCAGCTCAAGACAATTTCACGTCGTACTTGGAGGAGACAAAAGCAAATCAAGGAAAATAAAAAATGGCGTTCCTCAGAGGTCAGTCATCGCACCAACTCTATTCAATGTATATGTAAATGACATGCCTGTCAGCCAATACCTCCAACTTGGCTATGCGGATGACTGGGTATTGGCCCAGCAATCAAATAACTGGAATATAATTGAAAAATCTCTTAGCGAAGAAACAACACAGCTTAAAAAATATTTTGACCAATGGTACTTAAAAATGAACACCACCAAATCAGTATCTGCTACATTCCATCTAGATAACACACAAGCTACAAAGACCCTTAAAATCAACGTCGATGGAAAAATCCTTCCAACTGACACAAATGCAAAGTATCTAGATGTTACTCTTGACAGACAACTGAACTACAAAACATACCTGAACGGAACAGCAAACAAAATAGCAAAACGCAACTCTCTCCTTAGAAAACTGGCTAGAACCTCTTGAGGAGCGTCACAACAAGTACTTAGAACGTCCGCACTTGCACTCTGTTATAGTGTTGGAGAGTACTGTGCCCCAGTATGGTCAAGAAGTCCTCATGCAAAAAAGAAAGACGTAAAACTTAGAGAATCCATGAGGATAATTACAGGATGCCTAAATTCAACGCCAATACAGTGGCTCCCAACACAAAGTCACATTGCACCACCAGAAGTCAGGAGAGAAGGTGCCAATCAAATGTTCATTATAAAATTGAAGAAAACAACAGACAACACCCCTCTCAAAGACATTGTTAGCAACGCCCCCAAACAACGAGATTAAAATCCAGAAGAGCTTTCTACCAGTCAGAAATTGAGAGCTACAACATGACAGAGGCATGGAGAGACTGGTAGTTTGCGAATACACCATCGAGAGGAGAAATTATTAAAGACCCTGCTGAAAGACTACCAGGCTTCCAGAATAACACTAGAAAACAATGGGTCTTCTCAAACCGACTGATGACAGGCTATGGTAGAACATCAGCCAACATGTACAAATGGCGACTATAAGACACTGTAGACTGTCCCCACTGCAGTGGAACCCAAGAAACTGCAAAACACATCGTTCTCCAGTGTTCAACAACCAGACTGGAGGGAGGTTTTGACAACGTCCTCAACTGTGATGAGGAATTCGGAACCTGGCTGAGGAGACATAATGTGGAGATGTAGCCATACGCTACTACTACTATCATGCACCAATTTTTCTCAGTTGCTTACACAATGATATTAACAAAGACATGCTTTTCCAGTCCCTTTAGGTTTCGTTAAAGTTTAAAATGAGCATCTTATTAAATTTTTTGGATAATGGGAATAACAGGAACGCTCGCTTGAAGAGCATTTGTTGCATTTTTCGTCTCAAAAAGAGAACCTCGTTTTAGTAATTTTGGGGCTGTCACTCTTAAAAGCCTGAGCGTTTTGAGTCAATACAGGATCTACCAAATTTTATAAGATTCTTTGTTCAGATAAATTTCTTATGAGATTGACAAAGTTGCCGAAAATCAGGAGTTATGTAATAATCATGCTCAAATGAACAAATCCCCATAATCCTAGGCTACGTATAAAAAGTAAAAATCGGTTATCGCTTCTTTAGCAAAACCTTTTCTTCAAACTTGTCGTATGATATTCTTTAAAAGGTATGTAGTAATTTAGCTTGATGTTTTCATTTTCAATTCTGAAAGGTCTCGTTTTAGACCAACTTTTTTTTTTCTTTTTACTCTTGTCTTAATCACTTGTTTTATTTCTGAGAGTGTAGGGTGTGCATAGAGTGTAACCATGGCAAACATGTACAAGTAGTAACTCAAACGGGAACACCCTAGTCCACCGTCGCCACAACCCCCTCCATTACATACCACAAGTACAAATGATACTGAGATATTGTCCGACTCTGTTTCCAAGATGAGTGTATAAGATGACGATATTTCAGTATTCTCAGTTATGTCATCTCCATCTGACACTGATGTTGTTCTTCGTCTTAGTTACCATACATCGCATCTTGTATCTGTATCAAACAGGCCGTTTTCATTGAGCACTGCTTTATTCTTTGATATTACAGGAGATCTTTTCCAACCTTCACGACCATACGACCTAAAGCTAAATATGGGAGGTTCAAATAGATATTTCAACAAGAGTTAGTTTTGCACATACAACTGCTTGACCATAATCAAGACGTAGGTGCGTGTTGCTGTTTTCTCTGCAGAGTATTCTTGCAAACCTTTTCAGAGAAAACATTCATACAGCATAGATTCCCTGACTGGAAAATTACAAGACCGCCTGGTAAAAAGAAAGAGCTGTCGAAAAATGACGAATCAAATAAATCATTCAAACATCATGTTTCTATGGATCGATGAGGAAGGACGTAGGGATGAAAACAAAACAACCAGGTAAGCTGTCTCTTAAATAAGCTTTGATTAAAAAGGGTTATATGCTGTTTTTCATGCCACAAATTTCTGGCGGTAAATGTGTTGACTTGCTTTGGCGAGTTAAAATTATGTAGTGACAACGGAGATTAGTTTTACCTGAAAACCTATTTTTAACTGCTTTTCCCTTTGGGGTCTGAGTGTAGTATTTTTCACAAATGACTTCTCCAGAATGCCAAATATACATCCACAAAAATTCAGAATGCGATCATATCAGTTTTAACAACACTTGTACAGCTAAAGAAGTATGTGAAGTGAAACTTTATACAATAATAGTTGATGACATCACTGATAAAAATCGTCATGAAATTCAGGAACTGGTTTGTCGATTCCTTTTATCTTCTGGTAAGGTTAGAGATCATTCCTTGACTATACAAGGGAAAACACACATCCTCACATGGCATATTCAATTTCATTACATCAACTATTTCCAAAAATTTTTTTGTGTCTCCAAATGAAATTGTCACACAATTTTATGACGGTGCCCGTGTCGTGTCAGGGCCACACAAAGTCTTAAAAGGATTGATTGGTCCATTCTGTAATCACCACATTCAATTTATGACTTTCTTCATAAAATATTTTTAATTGTTGTGGAAGTTATGAATAACATTGACGAAATATGCGACTACTTTGGAATTGTTTCGAGTTTATATAACCTTTCTACGAGGCCATACATGTTGGGAGCTGATCAAGGTTCACTCCTCAAATGTTAATTTACCACAACAGTCTTTGGTACCAAATTTAAGCACTGAAAATTGTATCTTGGTCTAGATACAAAAAGGTTGAAATGCAAATGTGCATTAGCAATGGACTCTTGCGTCCGTTAGAAAGAGATAAGGAGAACTGAATGTTTGTTTTTGTAAATTGCATGTTGATCAAGAAAACAATAACATTATTTTAAGCAAATTTAATCATAACTATCTGATAAAAATATTGTTTCAACACTATCTGTAGTTAATTCAGTAAGTAAATACATCAAAGTAAAGAGTGAAGAATTGAATGAAAATCAATGTGGGCAAATGGTTGCTGATTTTTCGATATCAATTTCTTACCAAACTATACAATGTTAAACGGAGAAAAATCTTTTCTCCAAATTACTTTGAAGATTTAATTAATGCTGAGCAAGAATCAAGAGCTGAAGAACCATGCAAGCTCAAAGCTTTAAGAATCTCCCCACTTCACTGAGACTGAATTCAATAGAAGTTTTGCATCGCCGAATACGATGATATGGGAGACTATGTAAGCTCTTTCACCACGCCCTTTCAATTTCCTAAACTACAAAACCCTCATAACTCTATATGAATATCCTGTCACAAATATTATAGCTAAAAACCAGGGGGGAGTGTTCTAATTGTATCTAGTTTGTATAATGTTACAGTTATTGTTGGTTTAGTGAGTTATAATTCCAAATATAAGATAATGCCACAATAAGGTTCCCATTACATGGACCTTAAATGACAGTGATTTTTATGGAGTGAAAAATACAATTGAGACTTGAAAAATGGTTTGATATCAGGCGCCAATAATAAGATATGTTAATGAATTTAAACACATAACACTCATATTATATGCATATTTAACCGGAATTTCAGCTATCTTAGCCCAAGATGCAGATGAGTACCACAAAATTATTTCTCATGCCAGCAGGTCACAATGTTAGGCAAAAAACCCCGAGAAAAAGGGAAACATTGGGTATTTTATGTGGAGTACAACACTTTCATCTGTATCTTGATATTAAAAAGTTCACACCATTGAACTGTGAGTTAACAATTGGAACACGCAGTTTTATGTTACTGGGGTGAATCTTTGTTAGTCTCAACAGCGAGCAGCTGACGTAGCATATGTAAGTGACCGTAAAAAATCGAAAACAAAATGTCTACTAGCAGAAAAAGTTTTGTACATTGAAATGGATCAAGTTTTGTAATGTGACATTAAATTATCTCTTGGATTTCAACTGTCTGGAAAACCTGCACCATCGCCTTCTCAGTGAGAGGTTAAAGTTCTAAAATCTACATGGGATTTTTCCCACGTAAATATTGGCTATTGTTAAATATTTACTTGTAGCTATTGACTGGTATTCACGTTTCCCAGAAAATATTACTGTTAATTCTACTGAAATACCAACCTTACTTGCACACCTGGGTCGAATATTTGCTGTTCATGGCATTCATTAACGTACTATTACGGACAATGGATCCCTTTTAAAAATGATGAATTTAGGTTTTGGGGACCTTACTTTCATGACATCCTTAAACTTTGTTCAATTTTGAACCCTGTTTTAGATGTTCTAAATTATGCAGCTCTGATTAAAGACCTCCTATCTGCATCCAATTTTTCTCTCCTTTGCTCCTTGAGGTAGCGTGCCCTTAGCTGGTTTATGAATTAAATACAATTAGGCATTGTACAAATAAAAAGGATATATTCGTCAATTTATTCTCTATCAAAATTTATCCACGACGACAAATACACAAATTCAATTAATTGCTCTGGAATAGAATAGCGAAATTTATAATTGTTTTTAATGTCTTGTATTGAAATAAGCTCTGAGCAATTCAATTTCAGCCTGCGTGTTTTAACTTTGTGGTTTGGGATGTAAGAAAACAGAATTTACAACTTTTTAATAAATAATAGAAACCATATGATAAGACGCCTTAGAAGTAATCAATACTTTGTATATTTAATTGTTTTTTTTTTGTGGGGGTTTTCAGTTTTAACGTCATTTTTTCCCCAGCAATTGAGGCTTACACAGTGCCCTTCAGAGGGACATTGTTTTGGTAGTGAGGAATCTCTTGGCCGTATGCCTTTCCTGACGCTATCCAATGACTTTTTCCTTTGTAAATTTCCAAATTCTCCTCGTCCGCTCGGGAATCGTATCAGGAGCCTCTTGGTTACTGTGCAACTGCACTAACCATTAAACCACGGTTCCTCTGTATATTTAATTGTTTAATATATTAAAAATTAAGACAGATATTAATTTTCTTTATTAGAAAAATTATACGAGCTTTATTCTAAATATTAATAGGTTTAGAAATTATAAAGTAACTTGTAGCTGATATATTCTTTTTCGTCATAAAGATGTAAAAAGCTTTATTTTAGATTTTTAGGTTTCTAAAGTAAACTTTCACTCATTAAAAGCATGAAAACAGAACATATAGTACTCAAAATGTTACCATGAAAATTCCTTTCTTTCATCATCATCATTATCTTGCGGCCTCAGCCGAGATAGAATTCACTACACCTTTCCAGTATACCCTATCGGTCATAGGGTATACTAGAAGAAGGTCTGAAGTATCTGTTAGAAGGTCTTCCTTGGCGATGGCAGTGTCACTCTGTATGATGTCTGGAAAGGTGAGCTTCCGAGACCGCTTGAGTGGTGATTGGTGTCCCCATAAGAGAAACGACGACACAAGTTCATCTGAGGTACGTGCACAGTGTCCAGCAAACTGGACCCGTCCTCTGTGGACCAAGGCTGATATCCTAGGTAGATCACCGTGTATCATTTCAAGAGTTGGGTGTTTTTTCTATGAAAGATTTCCTTTCTTTTATGCTACTTCATTGATCAGAGGTACTGCTTTTAAGACTGTCAACAGCCCTCAAAATTATCATCATAATCGATCTTATCGATTTCCATAAAAACTAGGTATTGCAGCACTTCGAAGGTGTTGAGAATCATTGTATTATCTGCTTCTTCCTTATTCTGATTCATTTGAATTCTCTTATTTTCATTACTATCACTCTAAATAATACTAAGATGATCATGATTTTCATTGGCTACATGAGAGCCCTTGACAGTAGAGAAATTGCATTCACAGTCCACAAAATGCCGTTTGACAGTAGCTGCACTTGAAAAGTAAACACCACACTGTGTATATATATGTTTCTTTTACAAAGCTCTGACGATAACCATAATAGATCATGTTCTTATGGCTTTCAAACACCAGCCTCACAGTAGCCATCTGTATCCACAAGTAACTAGCCTGATTTTCTAATGTTTTTGAGTTGTGGTATGAATAGTCCAGTTTTAATGTGATGTATAGCAACTGTTCATGGAGAAAATATGAGAATGTCTTCTTTTAATGTGTCGCTATCTGGCTGCAACAATCATTACCTTCTTATTTCACTATCTGAAGCCTGTGCTGAAACATAATACAAAGCTTTGACACTTGAAGAATTAATCATACTCGTCTACGCTTTTAAGACCAATTATTACAGGCTTTTCATCAAGTACTACCTCACTACCGATGTCAGCTAGTACCCGACCGGCAGCCTTGAAAGTCAGCAGTTCTCTTTCGGTATCCTACGTGGGGCCATTTCAATCCAGATGACTACAGAGAGTATCATAGTGTAGCAAAATACAGGCTAATGCTTTCCTCGATGTAGTCATTTTTATTGCTACATAATTTTAAACAGAAAATGCCGGGACAGAAGATATAGATATCTAGATATCTAGATCGTACATCTTCAACAAGTCAATGGCAACTTTTCACGTTTTTTGAAATGGAAGATATCCATCCAGATCCCCCATTTACAAATGATAGCACCATTGGCCCAGCTCTTCCCCCGATCTTAGTAACTTTTTCAACCTTTTCTTAATCTCTTAAGGTAGTCACAGAGTCTCTTACTAAACTAAATTCTGTGCTAGATCTTTTCCACTGCAAATTCCGACATATCTTGGGCAAGAGTATGTGATCTGGTGTTAGCTTTTCGCAGATGACAACTGGATCTCACGTACAGTGTAAACAATGGAGGTTAATTTTTGCTGTGCAGCAACCACAGTCATCATGGAAAGTGATTTCATATTGTATATGCATGATGTATGGTTGCCAAGAGGGCAAATTGCTTTGTTGCCGACAAAATATACTAAAACACTGCATGCTTGTTTGTTTGGGTTTTTTTGCAAAGGTAAACTCAACATTTATTTGTTTCACTCAAGAGCATTTGCCGCAATTAATGCTCAGAGTGGAAACTTCTGAATCTCGAATCAATTTGAAAAGTAATAACATGTTTGTAAACCTTAAGTCAAACATAAAAGGGTTGTTTGGTTTATGTTTTCCTTTGTGCATTATAGGGTCAACTCCATGTACAACGCTTTTATTTAAAAAACGCTTTGTCACCTTACTGTCATTCTGGTTGCTGCAATCATTGGGTAGCTGGCTGTCTGCCTGCCCTATGTAGTGCAATAGAAAAACTCCTATTGATATCAATACAGAGTGCGCCCTGAATAGCTCATTCCCCTTCTGGTTTGTCCTAAGTTTCATACTATTGGCTTTTGTTACTTGAAAAAGATGAAACCCTGTTACGACTGGCATAATACTGAGTTTGGAGTTAGACATGTCATGATCATGGGTGAGCTCAAATTATTAAAAAAGCGTCGATGCCAAATCGAATCCTTACTTACAACTATTCATCGGTTTAGAGACGATGGTGGCATAAATTTTATTCTCAGGAAATGTATTTTAGTTATGAAAAGAGAAGTTGTGGCCTGAAAAGAACGAATAGAGCTATCAGATTATGAGCTTGTGAAAAAGGTATACCAAAGTAGGTAAACAGAGGTTTGGTACTTTTGAGTTTGATAAGATCAAAGAGAACAATGTAAAGGAAAGGTTTAGAAAAGAATACAAAAAGCAAGGTTGAAGCTGATTTCAAAGTCACAATTAAATGGAAGGAATGAAAAAGTTAGAATTAATACCTAGCCAATAACAAGTATGAAACTGGTATTATGAGATGTGCAGGTAATAATTTAAAAGGTTTCATTGGAAGATAAGGAAACTAATGACAACGTATGGTGCATTACAGCCAAACAATAACATGGATGGACTTACTTGACAGTTTGTTTGATGTGTGAAGAAAACAACGTTGGAAGGATTTGATTGATTTATTGTTTCAAAATGTTTAAGCTGTTAGTATAATTTAGACTAGGGAACTGTATGAAGGTATGTAAGATTGTATGAAGGCTTTCAAAAGATAAAAAGCTGGTGGGCCAATCCCCCATCAGTAAATGAAACGGATTACAGAAACGCAAACAATCAACAACAGTATCGGCAACCGTCGTCGAGGAGCTCCTCCAAGAGAAAATATGATGTCAGCTAGTGAAGGCCGTAGGGAAGCTAGAAGATGGGATCTCCTTTCGACAAGGAAGCCAATCAGACTCGGAACATGGAATGTGCGAACTATGTATGAAGGAGGAAAGAGTGGGAATGTAGCAAAGGAGATGAGGAGCTATAAATTGCAAGTGCTAGATCTATGTGAGACCAGGTGGACAAACTCTGGGGAAACCAGACTGAGCACAAGGGGAACCTTGCTCTATGCAGGTCATGAAGAAGAAAATGCACCACACACGAAGGGAGTCGGAATCATATTGTCAAGAGAAGCAGCAGAAGCCCTTATAGGATGGGAGCCAGTCAACTCAAGGATACTAGCTGCTAAATTCAGGACATCAAACAAGAGAATCGCACTTAAAACCATAAGGTGTTATGCCCCAACAAATAATGCAGATGTAGATGTNGTAGCAAAGGAGATGAGGAGCTATAAATTGCAAGTGCTAGATCTATGTGAGACCAGGTGGACAAACTCTGGGGAAACCAGACTGAGCACAAGGGGAACCTTGCTCTATGCAGGTCATGAAGAAGAAAATGCACCACACACGAAGGGAGTCGGAATCATATTGTCAAGAGAAGCAGCAGAAGCCCTTATAGGATGGGAGCCAGTCAACTCAAGGATACTAGCTGCTAAATTCAGGACATCAAACAAGAGAATCGCACTTAAAACCATAAGGTGTTATGCCCCAACAAATAATGCAGATGTAGATGTCAAGGAGGAATTTTATGACAGGCTTCAGACAGTGGTAAATGGTGTGCATGAGAGAGAGATGGTTATCCTTGTGGGGGATTTCAACGCAAAGATTGGACAGGACAACCACGGCTACACAGCAGTCATGGGGAGACATGGACTGGTTACGATGAATGAGAACGGCTAGATGTTTGCAGACTTCTGCACTGAAAACAACCTAGTCATCGGTGGATCAGTCTTTCCTCACAAGGATGTCCATAAGATAACATGGGTGTCACCGGACGGAAATACTGAAAACCAGATTGACCACATCTCTGTAAGCAAAAAATTCAGAAGATCTCTCCTTGACCTTCGCAGTAAGAGAGGAGCAGATGCAGCTTCAGATCATCAGCTGGTGGACGGAAAGCTACAACTGAAGCTTAAAAGGTGCTTTAACTTATTTACAACGGTGAAATTCAACACAAAGAAATTAAAGGAGCAGAAGCATGTGCAACAATACCTAGTGACTCTGAGAAACAGATTGGGGGTTCTGCAGGAAGTGGTTACAGAAGAGGAAACTGTAGAGGGATACTGGAGCAGGGTCAAAGAGAACTGGAAGGCAACATGCGAAGAATAACTGGGTAGAAGAAAGAAGCAACACAAACCGTGGATATTACAGGCAGCTTTAGATAAGATGGATGAGCGGAATAAGGATAAGAGCTCACTAAATAGTGCCCGGATAAGAGCAACAAAGGGGAGGCTTGAAGAAGAATATAGACAAAAGTATCAAGACGTGAAACAGAGTGTTAGGCAGGACAAGAGGGTTTTTGTTGACGACTTGGCAACCAGAGAAGAGACAGCAGCAGGACAGAGAAATATGAAGGATTTATATGACATCACCAGAATCCTAGCAGTAAATAGGAGGGCCCCAGAGAAGCCAATAAAGGACAAGAATGGTGTCACTATAACAACATTGGAAGGACAGACAGACCGATGGAAAGAACACTTCTGAACAGACCAGCACCTGAAGAAAGACCAAATATTCCATTGGCGGAAGAAATGTTGCAAATGCCACTACACAGCCCCACTAGGGAGAAAATCAAGAAGGCCATCATGTCACTGAAAAATGACAAATCAGCAGAACCAGATGGGATTCCAGCTGAAGCACTGAAGACAGATGTGGACACTTAAGCAGACATGTTGCAGCCTCTGTTTGAACACATGTGGGAAGAAGAAGAAGTACCTAAAGACTAGAAAAGAAGGGTATATAGTAAAGTTACCAAAGAAGGGACACCTGCGTCAGTGTAAGAATTACAGAGGAATAATGGTACTATCTGCTCCAGGGAAGGTCTTCAACAGAGTTCTACTGGACAGAATGAAAACGGCTGTTGACAATTGGCTCAGAGATAAGCAGGCAGGTTACAGGTATGAAAGGTTTTGCACTGACAAAAAAAATTCAGCATCAAGACTGGAGTTAGACAGGGATGCCTCCTTTCCCCATTCCTCTTCCTTTTGGCAATTGACTGGATAATGAAGGAGTCAACAAAGGACAAAAGGAATAGGATTCAGTTTCTAATGCGTCCTCTCAAGGTTTCTAAAGGTCGTTGAATAATTTTTACAATAGGAATGAGCATATTCCTCGTACTTGACGATTCCACATTATAGGTGAGAACTGATTTCAGCAGCGTGTCCATATCATATCAGAGTTCGTTTTCGGGTTTCAATGAATTCTTTATTGAATGTTTCACTTCTTCTACAGTGAATGTTTCCATTTTGTATTTTCCATCCAGCTTCACGCGCCGCTGTTGTCGAGTATCAGGAGCTATCGTCAGCTTGAGATAGGAAATTTCAAGGAGCAATTTCCTTTCCTCGAGAGAATCCAATAGTGTAATCTTGTTCGGTGTGATAGGTCCGCCGTGTACTTTGCATTTTTCGAGCATGTCTAATGTTTTGGTATGTTTTTTCTTCTTCAACTCGGCTTTCTTTAGTAGAGCCACCTTTCGAGACTGTTTCACAGTAGCCAGAAAATTTGCTTCTATTGTCATGACACGTCGAACGTCCTCAGAACTCGGTGCTCATTTCCACTTTCGCCGTTTCTCTGTTTCCGACATTTCCAGTAAGTTTGAATCAACTAAATATGCGTTTGTAATTACCACATTTTTCCTGGATATCGTTTGAACAGACGTTGTGCCCCCAACAAACTTTCAGTCTGTTGTCCAGCTTGGCGAATTCGCTCTCACATCCTAGGTTGGCGAGAGAAGCATAGTTCAATTTGGCGTTCTCGGAGTGCGTCGATTCATCACCGGTTACTGGATTGAAAAATCCATTTCGCTGAGTTGGCGATTCAAAGTCTCGAGTATTTCGACTATCACAGCCTTGACCAAATGTCCACAACCGGAAACTTTACCAGATTTGTCCTTGATATCTTCCATTTCAGGTATTTTCTTGGCGAAGAACTCTCTCACACTAATCCAGTTCTGTCTCTGATCAACAGTGCTTTCTTGTTTCATTGACTGTTTCTCATCTATCCCAAGCAATCTCATGAACGGGAATATAATCCAGTCTCCTATGTCAGAATAGATTTTAGAGCAAAGGGTGAACCAGTCGTTCTGAATATACGTTGAGACTGCTAAAACCAGTTGGTTCGAGTTTTTATCGACGATTGTCTCGAAGAAGTCTAGGATGGATTGGCGCCGTGCCATGAATTTTTNAATGTCCACAACCGGAAACTTTACCAGATTTGTCCTTGATATCTTCCATTTCAGGTATTTTCTTGGCGAAGAACTCTCTCACACTAATCCAGTTCTGTCTCTGATCAACAGTGCTTTCTTGTTTCATTGACTGTTTCTCATCTATCCCAAGCAATCTCATGAACGGGAATATAATCCAGTCTCCTATGTCAGAATAGATTTTAGAGCAAAGGGTGAACCAGTCGTTCTGAATATACGTTGAGACTGCTAAAACCAGTTGGTTCGAGTTTTTATCGACGATTGTCTCGAAGAAGTCTAGGATGGATTGGCGCCGTGCAATGAATTTTTTGGCAATTTCCGCTATGCGTCCAAATCGATTGCTTGTAAATCCCCTGAATCCAGTGTGGCCAATCTGCTGCAGCTGCAACCAGTTCTTGTATTCATTGTACAATGATACGGAGTGACTGGCATGACTGGGAGACTGAAACTTCGCTATAGCTATTTGGCCCAGAGTGTGGATGGGGGTTGACGATGATAGGAAGGCTTTCTGGCCAGCTGAAATGTCCAACAATTTGTGCAGTCCGATTTTTTTTCGGTATTTCGAAACGCTTTATCACTGGAATGATCTATGCCGAGGATTATATGGGCACAGCATTTCAGCACCTTCTCGTCTTCTACACCAAGGTTTTTCAACAGTGTAGTGCAGTCTTCAGCACGACCAGACCTCCAAAAATCAATAGAGGATTTTATGTTCTCCACTGTAGTTTTAGTCAGAATTGCTAAACTCTTCAGTTTGAATTCATAAGCAGCAGCTCCTTCGGCACCACCATGGCTCACATTTTTGAGACAGGCCATTGTCAGAGTCTTCCGTTGTTTATCAGGTCCAGAAACTGTAATATGATCAGCTTTTACATCATATAATCGATGACCAGCGACTTAAGTGGTGTCATCCAAACCGATCGTCACAATGTCATCCTCATTCTTCTCTATGGTGTTTAGGTATTCAGAAAAGAGCCATCCTATAAATATTTGTTTGTGGTTCTGGCGGAAGGGAAAACATTACTGAGATCAGCCGCTGAACGTCGACGTTTCACAGTCAAAGGCGATGATTCTTCACTGCTTGTGGAATCATAATCATGTGTAGCTAATGATTCATTTCCAGGAGTGTTATAGTCCAAAAGCGAATGAAGAGTCCAGTGTTGTCTAAAAATTATATTAGCAGTTATCACTATAATACCGGCGATATCGCCTCGACTTACTTGATGATCAGCTAAACACTGTATAGTGCACCGAACGTTTCGTTCATCTTAACATTTGCGGCTCGTGCGAAGGGGAATATGCGGGAAATCGGACCGTGCTAAAGATACAGTAGCTGCTGGAGGTTTTGAGCAAATGGTAGGTTTGTCATGCACTTGACAGACATCAGATAAAATGATAAAATTAGGACCGTCAACACTATCACTAGTACTAGTATCCTTTACTGCTTCATCGTACTGAAGCTTTCGTGATATATTCTCATTTTTCACCGCTTCCGACATCTCTTTACGTTTTTTCTCATCTGATTGTTCCCGTTTGGAAATACGTTTAGTCTTTTTCATCCATTTCTTGGAAACAGTAGACAAGTTACAGGTGGCACATATGCACCTTTACAATTGTCAGCATAAAATCTTTCATCCTCCGCGGTCATTTTCACTCCATGTATATCCTCCATTTTTCTCTGATACCCAGAATCACTTGTTCTTATATCGTACGCGATGCCTGTCATTCATCTATTGAAGCTGGCAGCTTTTTCGCACCATGAGGTTGTCTTTTTGAAGTTAATGTTCCCCTGTTGTTTAATCATTGTATTGAAAAAAACGTAGTCGTCCTTTATTTTTTTTGTTCTCGTTCATTGGATGGACATTTTTGGATATCCAGTCATCACACAATTCTTTGGCAACAATTCTACTTGCTTCATCCTGTGAAACTGTCTTCTTGCCCGTTCGAACTGCACAGAAGAATAACATACGTCTGATCAAATGAGCACCAACTTGTAACGTCGATTTCACGAGAAATTCACATTGCTCTTTGTAAATCAAACCATTTAGTTCACGACTTATTACAGCACTCCTCATCGTTGTGGTTGATGTATAATCATCCATGGCAATGAAAATGAAATTCTACTTTGCAGGCAGAGGATAAAGACAATGGCTTTTGTTGACTCTTAAGCGTGTGAGAAGTCACGTAGGCACTGCTGTGCGAATGATACAAGTCACGTTTCCGGTTATTTTACAAAAAAACGTTTTTTTCTGCATTTGGAAAAACAAAGTTTTGCCCACAAGGCATCAGTAGACGAAGACATGACCAAAATACCTACAAAAATGGATTGTTTTAATGAAAAAACATATGAATAGATATACCGGAAGTGGGCATGTTCACTCGAGGGTTCATTTTGTTGGTTTTCTGGTCATTTCCGGTCGCCATTTAGAAACAAATACATTTTTCTGACCGAAAGCATACATAAAGGACAAAAATACGTTCATTTTTGGATTAATTATAGATTACTTACAGATTAGTTACAGATTTCACATTTGAGTTGCAGATCCTTAGCTTTGTTTTAGTAGCTATCTCTCTTGACCACGACACTAAGAACTTTCTGATTTTCCCTACCCTAATAACAACATTAAGTTAACAAGCGTGGGTATAGAAGAGATTGGGTCATTTACTTATCTGGGAAGCATAGTAGATGAGACCGGCGGGGCCCAACAAGACATCAAGACAAGAATTGCAAAAGCAAGGACAGCGTTCAGCCTCCTCAACAAAGTGTGGTTGTAGGATCTGTAACTCAAATGTGAAACCTGTACTGATGTATGGAGCTGAAACTTGGCGCATTACAAAGGTGACAGACAGATCCAGTCATTCATCAACAGATGTCTCCGACGGATCGTGAAAATTTGTTGGTCAAACCGTATTAGCAATCAATACCAATGGGAACGAACAAGTCAGCTTCCTCCACCACTACCGATATGAAAAAGGAAATGGACACGGATCGGGCATACCCTCAGGAAAGACGAGGGCAACATTACTCGGCAAGCCTAGCAATGGAACTGTCAAGGCAGACCGAAAAGAGGAAGACCTAGAGCCACCTTGCGTAGAAGTCTAGAACAGGAGATGAAAGACAGCGGACATACTTGGCACACCATCATGACCGCAGCCCTGGACTGACGTAGATGGTGGGAGATTGTTAGCGGCCTATGCTCCATGCCGGAGCGAACAGGCTTAAGTCAAGTAAGTCAAGTTTCAAAAGATTGGAGGAAGTGCTTAGCAAAAATTGGAACGAATAGAAAACATGATTATTTAGAGGAATACTGAAGCCAACAGATAAAGAAAAAAATTGAAATAGGTTGTGAGACAAAGATTAGAAAATCAAAATTGGGGATTTGTCAAAAAAGGCAAAAGTATACAAAACATAGCTGGTACATTTAAGTTCCATACATGGACATGCTGGGGTTTTTTGGCTTTTATGGTTTCTAATTATAAAAAATAGACACTTTAAATGCAAATTAATTAAATAATTAAATTAATTAGTAAAAAGGAGCTAATGGCACAGAAATTAGCTAAATAAAGTTGCCTTGGACACAGGGAGGAACCATAACGATTCAAGACCAATGCCCTTAATTTTGTAGTAACATAATCTATTTACAGTAAGAATAAAAAACGGATATAATTACAGAAGTAAACAAATTCTTATAACATCAAAATATCAAATTAAAAGGTACTTTTAAAAAAGATCAAAAACTTGGTGTAAAGGAAAGAACAGAGAAAAAAGAATGGAAGAGGAGACGCATTGTATTCATTTTATATAATCGATGTAAAGAAAAAGAAGAGAGTTATGATAAGTTTTTGATAGCATGTAATCGAGAACAAACCACTTTATACTGAAAGCTCAAATACAACACAACTTTGGAAGTCGTATACAAAACTTTTGAAACGTACTTTGGGGTGGGTTGGTGCTTTTTTGAGGTTGTTCATAATGTGGCGTAAAAGTGGTAGTTTGGAAAGCAATACAAACTGTTGCAATGTGGGGTTGATGGTTGGGAGGCACCAGAAAAAGTTTGTAAGATTATTCGCAAATAAAATGCCTTGGTCATTTTGGCATGCTTGCCTTTTTTTGTGTATGTTCCGTAATTTTTCTGTTGATCCACACTTGAAAAACAGTTACCAAGATGCTTCTGGAAATGTCTTGGTTGACATTAAGCGAAATTCTAATAGAATCTCGTTCCAATTTTTGACTGATAGCAAACTTTTTATTTGCAGCCTGTCTAGTATTGTAATGTATTGAGGTTGTTTTTTCGAAGTGATAATAAAATTTATTCAAGCATTGATATCTTACATGAAAGCCATGGACTCCAGAGTATGACTATCGTCAAAGATTAATTGCCATATTTATGGAAACTAGGTTTAGAGCTGGACATATTTTTACACAGTTTCATTATTCTTACAGCTTTATAATATTATGTTTCACGGATTTAAGGCAGCACATATCAGTACTCCTTCAGTTCGTTTAAGCGTTAATTGATTTGAGGCTCTGTAAAGAATAATATTGGCTCCTTAACATATATTCCAATACCTTTGTGTAGGCTGAGATAAATTTGTCGGATGTATTGTTTCCAGCTAAGTTTTTAGTCTTAGAGTACACCCAGAAATTTTATACTGTCATTTTGAGCTTATGCTTCATTTGTAATGGGTATATTTATTTAGTTTGTCACATCTTTTTTGAGGGACAGAAAAATTTTAAAATATGGAATTATCAACATTTAAATTTTTTTATTGCTTAGTGACGAGTCTGAGACTTCGCTGAGCTACTTATTCACAACTGATTGTAGTTCACTAAGATTGCTTTTTGAGACGAAAATGAGACATTTCATCAGGAAAGAAGATTTTTAGCATTCTCAACGAGCATCGAATATCATTTATGTGCAAGAGGAAAACCAAAGGCCCAAGGACACTCCTTGCGGATTCCAAATTTAGTGTTGCAGGAAGCAGAAAAGTTTCATGAATACATATATTTGGTGTGTATATTCGATTTTAGTCATTCTAGGGCTATGCCTCTCCCTCCGTAATATTCCAGTTTGTTCCTTAGAAGATTGTGATCAACACTTTACAAAGCTTTTGCAATATCTAAAAATATTCATTATAACTGCTTATTCTCAACAGCATGTTAGCTGAGTGCAGACACCTATTATATAAAGGTACTTTGATTACTTATTTTAGAGGCTTAGTGGTTAATGCAGTTGCACTGAAACCCAGAGATTCCGGGCATGATTCCCCTGGATGACAAAAAGAATTACATTCTTTGGAACTTATTTAATTTACTTAATTTTATCAACAAAGTTGCCACTGATAACATGTAACTTTTTTGAGTTGTTGACAATATTATCAAGTGGGCTCAAGACAAAATCTATTATTTATTCCTATTGGGAGCGTTATTAACGGTTTGAGAAAGTTTGCAAATATTAGATTAAGAAGTAATTCAGCACAAGGTATTTCATCATATTTTAAAGGATTTAGATTGATGTCATCGCATAATATAACAAAATTATTTTTAGAACAGTTTGTAGATATGAAAGAAAAACTAACAAATACTTACAAGGGCGCTTGTATGCTACACTTACAACGGTATTTCTTCTAAGAGAGTTTCTAATCTAGATCCAAAAGGTCATCACGCGGAACAAAAGTTGAAAGGTCATCACCCTGAAGAAAATTTATATAGTAGGCCATAAAAAAAAGTCACAGTCACCTTTGCGGCTGCAGCAAATTATTCCGAGATAGTTGTGACACCCATTTAGTTTCTGTTGCCATACACATCGTTTTCCTTTGAATGCCAGGTTTCCGTCAGTGCCAGAATATCAAACTTGTAGTCAAGGTTTCCAAGTAAAGTTTGGAGACCTTCAAAATTGTGTCAAAGGGATGAGATGTTTGTGTGTACAATGGATTGGGTGGAGATTCTTCAATTCGGGTTTATTTGCACGTTTATGGAATTCATGATTATCGTAGTAGCTAACGTTGTTGTCAATGTTAATATCACTATCGTTTCTAGTTACATATCATGTTCTTTCAAAGTTAACTTGCACGTTTCAAGGTGTTCTAAATACTTAATGTATATTGAAGAGACAGTCCAGGACCGGTAGTTACATTAGAAATTCTAATAAAAAGAAAATGTTATCAACTCATCATTATTAAACGAGAATGAATGCGATGATTCCTGTGGTCCAAACTTTCATCTAAGGCACACACATGATTTTAAGTGAGCTTCAATATCATTTCTTCCCAAAATATTGATATTAGCATATTTGTTGTGAATAAAATTAAATTGGCTTTTTGTAAGTATTTATATTTCTATAAACTGAAAAAATTTTGTCATTAATTCTCAATCCAGATGAAATCAAACCAGATCTAGAATATAATTCTTTTATTTGCAGGAAAATTAGTTGCTTGTGGAGTTTGGCATGACGTAGTGTTTGGAAAAGAAAAGTGGTTATCAACCAAGGGTAAGGAGCTGTCTTGCTCATTTATAAAAAATGCAAAATCCTATTTAGTCAAACATGAACATTTTAAATAAAACCAAAACCGCAGGAATCACAAATTGGGTTTTGGTTTTCGTTAACTATTTTATTGCTTTGAAAAGCAACTTATGTACTCATAGAGAAGATTACATGATTAATCGTGGCTGGATTTCTCTGATGTCGTAGGACAATCAAGATTATAAAGAACCTCACTTAGACCAGACGGGAATATCCGATAAATTTATTTCCTCGCGTTGTCATGCAGAGGTCAAAGTCAGATGTTTAGAGCCCCTAGGATTGTAAGTTACACGAGGTATCCCGGATAGAAGTACACAAATATAGTTGGCGCATGAAAAAATATTTTTTTTAAATAGAAGGCAGGAAGTGCAGCTTAACATCCGAAATGATAAGTTTTGCACGATCTAAATAAGCTGTAACTTTTCTTACTAAAAAATGACAATGGTGGTCAATATTTTATTACATTGCAATACCACGAATACAATTGCCTCGTGTGAATTTCAACACCACTGGATAAGAAAATAGAAAATTAGGTTTTCAACTGAAATAAGCATATCCTGGAACCAGAACTTGAGGCTCAAATCTAAACATTGAAAACCGTACTGAGGCTTGACAATGTTTTTCTTTATGCTTGTAAGAAAACGTGTAAAACAGTAAATCAATCTGGCACTCAAATGACGAAGATCAACTACTGAGAAAAAAAAATGAGGGTAAAAGTTAATAAATATGTAAAATAAGCCATATCTATGACGTCAAAGAGAAATGCTTGCCCTGTGTAATGAAAAACTGCAAGTGTGATAAGGGTGATAAAGATAAGGGTGCTAAGGGTGACAAAGGTAAGGGTGATAAGGCTGATAAAGATAAGATTGATAAGGGTAACAAAGATAAGGGTGATAAGTGTGATAAGGGTAACAAATATAAGGGTGATAAGTGTGATAAGGGTAACAAAGCTAAGGGTGATAAGTGTGAGAAATGTGATAAAAGTGATAAAGATAAGGGTGCTAAGGGTAATAAAGATAAGGGCGATAAGGGTGATAAAGATAAGGATGTCAAGGATGACAAAGATAAGGGTGATAAGGATAACAAAGATAAGGGTGACAATGATGATAAGGGTGATAAGGGTGATAAAGAGAAGAATGATAAAGGTGATAAAGNAAACGAGAATGAATGCGATGATTCCTGTGGTCCAAACTTTCATCTAAGGCACACACATGATTTTAAGTGAGCTTCAATATCATTTCTTCCCAAAATATTGATATTAGCATATTTGTTGTGAATAAAATTAAATTGGCTTTTTGTAAGTATTTATATTTCTATAAACTGAAAAAATTTTGTCATTAATTCTCAATCCAGATGAAATCAAACCAGATCTAGAATATAATTCTTTTATTTGCAGGAAAATTAGTTGCTTGTGGAGTTTGGCATGACGTAGTGTTTGGAAAAGAAAAGTGGTTATCAACCAAAGGTAAGGAGCTGTCTTGCTCATTTATAAAAAATGCAAAATCCTATTTAGTCAAACATGAACATTTTAAATAAAACCAAAACCGCAGGAATCACAAATTGGGTTTTGGTTTTCGTTAACTATTTTATTGCTTTGAATAGCAACTTATGTACTCATAGAGAAGATTACATGATTAATCGTGGCTGGATTTCTCTGATGTCGTAGGACAATCAAGATTATAAAGAACCTCACTTAGACCAGACGGGAATATCCGATAAATTTATTTCCTCGCGTTGTCATGCAGAGGTCAAAGTCAGATGTTTAGAGCCCCTAGGATTGTAAGTTACACGAGGTATCCCGGATAGAAGTACACAAATATAGTTGGCGCATGAAAAAATATTTTTTTTAAATAGAAGGCAGGAAGTGCAGCTTAACATCCGAAATGATAAGTTTTGCACGATCTAAATAAGCTGTAACTTTTCTTACTAAAAAATGACAATGGTGGTCAATATTTTATTACATTGCAATACCACGAATACAATTGCCTCGTGTGAATTTCAACACCACTGGATAAGAAAATAGAAAATTAGGTTTTCAACTGAAATAAGCATATCCTGGAACCAGAACTTGAGGCTCAAATCTAAACATTGAAAACCGTACTGAGGCTTGACAATGTTTTTCTTTATGCTTGTAAGAAAACGTGTAAAACGGTAAATCAATCTGGCACTCATATGACGAAGATCAACTACTGAGAAAAAAAAATGAGGGTAAAAGTTAATAAATATGTAAAATAAGCCATATCTATGACGTCAAAGAGAAATGCTTGCCCTGTGTAATGAAAAACTGCAAGTGTGATAAGGGTGATAAAGATAAAGGTGCTAAGGGTGACAAAGGTAAGGGTGATAAGGCTGATAAAGATAAAGGTGCTAAGGGTGACAAAGGTAAGGGTGATAAGGCTGATAAAGATAAGATTGATAAGGGTAACAAAGATAAGGGTGATAAGTGTGATAAGGGTAACAAATATAAGGGTGATAAGTGTGATAAGGGTAACAAAGATAAGGGTGATAAGTGTGAGACATGTGATAAAAGTGATAAAGATAAGGGTGCTAAGGGTAATAAAGATAAGGGTGATAAGGGTGATAAAGATAAGGATGTCAAGGATGACAAAGATAAGGGTGATAAGGATAACAAAGATAAGGGTGATAATGATGATAAGGGTGATAAGGGTGATAAAGAGAAGAATGATAAAGGTGATAAAGATAGAGGAGACGACTAGATGGTGCCGGATGTAAGCCCCTTGATATTTTAATAGGAAAGGTACTTGTCGAATGGATTTTCAGCCGAAAAGAAAAAGGACTGCGGGTGTCTCGAAAGCTCAAAAAGAAAAAAAACCTTTCTTTTCACAAAAACAAGAATGAAGAAAATGGTTTGGAACACTCACGTGAGTTTGTAGCAAGTACTGGCTGCTTGTAATAATTTATGCCCGTAATGGCTTATGACTGAGGCAAAAAATCCGTTGCTCAAAAGGATCCCACAAGATTGATCGATAAACTTGTTTCGTGTATTTTGCACACTTATGTACCACGATGTACCACTGCCATTGATGAGACCCCAGTTTGGTGTGTGAACCAACGGTAGATAAGGCAGGTGCTCAGTCACTATGGAGTAAATAAGCCATGAAAAATCTTGCATTTAATTTTTTTAAAAACGAAAGCAGACAGAGTCCAATGAAATATTTTATTGAGATTAAAGGTGAAAAACGTACATCAAAATCACTTCATGATGAGTTTAAGGTGCACTATGTAACCTTCGCCAAAAGGGCTGTATGAACCATGATGTAACAATGGGTTATGCCAAAAAGATAATAAGAACCTCCTTGCTTAGTAGAAGACTTTTAGCGTGGGACTCATATAAATGTCATGTGAATATGTCGCAGCATCCTTAAAATCATTGAAAATTGATCAGGCTATTATTCCTGGAGACTAAATTAATTATACCCAAGCTCATTATGTGTCATAGAATAAGCCTTTCAAAGCAACTTACATTGAGAACTATAATAAGTAACTTGTAGAAGAAGAAATTTAAAACAAATCAGTGGAATGTAATCTAATGGCGCCTTGATGAATATAAATTATTCAAGGGGTCCTAGAACCATCGGCTTCCTACCAACTAAAATAGTTAAGCGTACTTTTAAAGCATGTGTACTGAAAAATGCCTTTTATTTTCCATTTAAGCAAATATTAAAACAGGATAACCTTTTGGTACTTAATACTGCTATCATGAAAGCCCTGTTTTATAAAAATATTTAAATGTTTAAACAATTAAAACCATATGTTTGTCTATAGTATAAAGTTATAGTAAGTAAAAATGTTTGAAAAAAATGAATTAAAATTGAAGTTGGATTAAACAACTGGATGATGGAATTCAAAGACGCGCAAGATGACAAAGTCAATAACCAGAAACACAGAATTTTAAAACAAATACTAGGTCAGACAAAAAATAAAATCGAAATATGAAACAAAGACCATCGATCCAAATTAGCGCCTCCCATTAAATGCAGAGAGTCTCAAAGACGTGATCAGGACTTTCAGAACTTTCAAAATGTATCTTTAAAACGTTTTTAAGACCTCATATTTCCCCTTGGGTATCAGTAAAAGTCAAAATTAGATACCATATAATATTACATCTCCAACCAACATATATTACTTAAATAAAAAATGATTGTTTTCTTTAGGTACAAAAAATATTAATACTCTTTTCTCCTCTAATATCTATAGGTGGATCATCGACAATCTTAGCTCTGGAATTGGCAAATAACTTTCTATAAAATTCAAAATGTATTTCAGGTATTCTTATCATACATCCTTCATTTCTGGTGTTTCTCTTATGTTTTTTGATAACAAACTAAGTATGAAATATTCCAGACGTATTTCTCTATAAACGTTGCTTTACCATCACACAGATATTTCTTTTGAATATGTTCACAATGGGTACTGGTTGGCTTTGTACAAGTATTTCTCTTTTTTTTCCAATGATTTAAGTTCATTAATCTGTGTCTTTGCAGTAACAAGGTGTGAATTACAACAATAAGTTAACATTGTCACCACCATTAACGTGTAAACCATCTTAACTGCATAACAGGCTAAGAATGGTTTTATTTTTGCCAGAAGGCTCATTCTTATTGAAACATTTTTGTATTTTCCTTGGAAGTTACCGTTTAATGGTAATGTTGGAACGAGAAAGTGGTAGGTTTATCTTTCTGTCAAGTTGCCTGAGTCACCACGGTACCGTATCTCTATCACCTTTCCTTGCATCCTCTTAGCGGTTCCGAATAGCATCGACTCTGTTTTTCCCTTCTTCATGTTAAAGATTTGTTCAATTTCATGAAAAAACTCGATCCTGCTTCCATACCTTTCTTGAGATTGAGATGTTAATATCTTTGTGGCCAAGATCAAGAACAATGTCATCTGCATACATGATGATGTCTCATTGGCGTAGACAATTAGCCATGGTGCCGAAAAAAATTGAAAACAATTCAAGGCTCAGGATTGAGCCCTGTGGCACATCCGAGGTTGCTGTTTCTACATTTGATCTCACAAAATCAATATAGATTACTTATCTCCTATTCAAGAGATATTATTTGAACCACGTAAACGGTTTACCCCTGAATCCATATAAAGTTACTTTCTCTGTAAGAGTTGCATGGTTAATTTTCGGGAATGAGCGACTTAGGTCTGGGAAAACAGCAATAGGTCAAACAAATTTTCCGTAAAACTAATAGTTTCGACAGTGGGAAACGGAAGTAATCAGTCTTATTCTTATTTTTGAAGTTGGCCCCCATTCATATAGAGGTGTTTAACATAAATTAAAATAGAATATAAGCAATCATGCAATCATAACTTTAAAGAGTGGAACAATACAATTCTATACACAGAAAAAATGGTTATAGTGTAATATCATACGGTAGAGCAACAAAGGCATCACTCCAATCAAGCTTGTGCAAATGCAAGGGAATGTCATCTACAATGGGGCCTTCAAGGATATGGACGATGATACTATCCTTTTTTTTTCTGTAACAGTTACTGATTCAGATGTAGAAGAAGCTGGATACGAATTGCTTGTAGATAAAGGCAGCGTAGATAAGGATTTTGTTGACATTAATTACCATTTATATGCACACAAACTACGTATATCGTATATATTGCTGTTAGTTTTTATTGATATTTCTTACGTTTTGTGTTCTAAAAAAATAATTTACGGAAACAACAAAAATTGACTTATTTGCTAGCGCCCCTCTAGATTCAGCTACCTCCTAAGAAGTTCAAATTTGAAATAGTTAAATCGAGCATATACAATATAGATAAAAACTGTAACGGAAGCTGAAAAGAGAACCATACAACTGACTGAATACTATCCACAACATAAAATCAACAATGTAAACTAACAAGACAGTAAACACTATCGATAATAGTAAAGTTAAAGAAATAATGAAAAGTAATAAAAGCTAAGGATAAATTGGTATGATTTAATTAATAACAAAACGCCAATGATGATAAATTGTTATCATTATCATAGGCATAGAGTAAGGTGTTAAAGAGTGCAAGTCCCCTAAAATTTTGAAAGGAGGCAGAACTCACTATAATTTACGATTGGCTAAACAAATCACTTGTTTATTAAAAACAGTCCATGCATACTTGATCTTGTTTATATTTACGTTGTAATGCTTAAATTACAGTCTTGTTTTGTTATTTTTACAAATAATTTGCATTGATATGATCTGATATTATTTGTTTCATTGCTAAATCAGGCCAGTGACCATTTATTTTTCAGTTATAGTCTCAGTACCAATAATTGAAAGCTTGAAAAAACGGATACATTTTTTGTAAAGCCCCGACCATATTTTAGCTCTTCTACTCCGCTGGATATTGTCAGCAAAATAATACATCAAGTCAACAAAAACATCAGAACACAGTGTCTGCTCAACCTCGCAGGAAAGATTCAAATAAAACAATAAAAGCAACAACAAAGCATCAGAAACACTTTCACGAAAAATGCAGCGATATGTATTGTTGGGTTTTTTCTGATGCTACTCGAGACAAAATGTTTTGCTCAATATGAAAAGAGTCAACTAAATAAAGTCAAATGTTTGTTCAATTTCCCAAACAACAAGAATCTGGGAAGTGGTTTATTCAAAATTGTTTCAATAACTTAAAGAAAGCATTAAAATCATTTAATTCTCATGAAAAATCAGACCTGCATCTGTCAGACCTACCCAAGTCAGATCCACACTAGTCAGACCTACATCAGTCAGACCCCCACTATTCAGACCTACATCAGTCAGACCCCCACCATTCAGACCTACACCGGTCAGACCTCCAAAANTAATTTGCATTGATATGATCTGATATTATTTGTTTCATTGCTAAATCAGGCCAGTGACCATTTATTTTTCAGTTATAGTCTCAGTACCAATAATTGAAAGCTTGAAAAAACGGATACATTTTTTGTAAAGCCCCGACCATATTTTAGCTCTTCTACTCCGCTGGATATTGTCAGCAAAATAATGCATCAAGTCAACAAAAACATCAGAACACAGTGTCTGCTCAACCTCGCAGGAAAGATTCAAATAAAACAATAAAAGCAACAACAAAGCATCAGAAACACTTTCACGAAAAATGCAGCGATATGTATTGTTGGGTTTTTTCTGATGCTACTCGAGACAAAATGTTTTGCTCAATATGAAAAGAGTCAACTAAATAAAGTCAAATGTTTGTTCAATTTCCCAAACAACAAGAATCTGGGAAGTGGTTTATTCAAAATTGTTTCAATAACTTAAAGAAAGCATTAAAATCATTTAATTCTCATGAAAAATCAGACCTGCATCTGTCAGACCTACCCAAGTCAGATCCACACTAGTCAGACCTACATCAGTCAGACCCCCACCATTCAGACCTACACCGGTCAGACCTCCAAAATTCAGACCTACACCAGTCAGACCTGCACCAGTCAGACCTGCGCCAGTCAGATCCACACCAGTCAGACGTACACCAGTCAGACATAAACCAGTCAGACCTGTGCCAGTCAGACCTGCACCAGTCAGAAGTGCTATAACGTCCAAGCATTGAAAAACAAACAGAAATTGGTTTGTTTTAACAAAAGGAAAGCAGATGATTCGAAAAGCGTATTACGAACGAGAGGTATCTTACCTGCCTATGACTAACGATACGGGAAAAGGAGCAAACCAAAGTCAAATTTTATGGTTTTGCTATTGGAAAGAAAAAATGACGTTACGGACCTGAAGTTGAAAAGAAAGGAAATATTTGAGTGGCTGTCTTTTGGAATAACAAAAAAATTATGTTTAACTTCAATCACCTTGTTTTATCTACGCTCAAATAAGAGGTAATAGATGCGACATATTACAGCATGATTCTTAAAGAAACCTCTAACATTTCCATGCAGATATCCATTTCAGCTGTAAGGCATTCGTTTTAACTAATGAATGTGATCCTGTAGTGTAATTTGGAATATTGTGAGAGCCTTAAACTCTCTCTGGTATAAGATTGGCAACCTCACGTTAGTGCAAAGGAACGGTATCATGAGAGCAGTTGACTACAAATCATATTGGTAGAAGCTGTTGTTACATAACACCGACCTGCACAAATGTAATTTCGTATAAAAAAGAAGACATTCAGATGACGTGTCGTCAAAGAAAAAATAAAATCCCGGAGGTTGGAGCACAAAGAAATCAGACTAGAGTTCTGTGAAAAGGGTTGCGTTAGAGAACATAAAGCTAATTGTTACAGTAAATAAAAAGAGGATGAATACCAAGAATACTATTATGAAAGTAGTAGAAGATGTGTGTGGAATAACAAAAGAAGATATGGTGGTCGGACAGGAAGTATAGGAAAAGGTCAAAGAGTAAACGAGGATTTTCAAAAAGTGGCAGAAAATAAAAGACCAGCACAAGGAGCAGAATATGGAAGGCTGAAGAATGAGGCAAGGAGAGTTGAGCCAAAAGCAAAGCAAGAGTCCTATGATGAGACTTATGAGGCTCTTGATGATGATTAGGAAATTATTGTTTTGATCATCATCATTATTATTATTTTATTTTTTTAATTAAATTATTAAATTATTAAAACGAGTATTAATACAGGTACATCACGTCATAAACATCAATTACAATTCTGTTATCAATGTACAGCCTAAAAAGCAGAATTGACAATCCGTCAAGGCAGAGGTTGGCAACGAAGAATGATATTATCACAATGTCCTTTGTGAGGATTTAGTCAGGAGAAATTCTGGCCCAGGACAAACAAATCAAAAACAGATAGAGAAAGTATTTCAATGCGTTGTTAAATGTGAAAAATAAATTATCGGTGGTACACCCAGTTGAAGTTAATTTTTTGATGTTCTGCGTTGTTCTGAACCTCAGCTTAGAGGTGGGTAGTTACGTGACAGGGTGTTCAGAGTGGAAAATCATATGGTGAGGAATTCCATGATGGGAAGTGTTATGGTGGAAAGTTCTGTGATAGAAAGCTCAGTTATGGGGAATTCTGTGAAGGATAGCTTTGTGGTGGGAAATTCAGAGAAGGAAAGTTGTAATGAGGATTTCCAAGGTGGGGAGATCTTTGGAGGGGACAGTGGTAACGGATCCTTACACATACAGCACAACTCAAATCCTGGTATTGAAAATGAGAGAGGCTAGAATGTCTGCTTGCCAAAATCTGATTTATCCTAGTCATTCGTATAGGTATTAAAAAGGGGAGTGTTCTCATGAGCTTTCCTCACTGGCTCTATCTTAGTTTGTTGGTCCTCGTTACAATAAATATTTCTATAAAAGTAGCTTCTTTTCTTGCACAGCTAGCTTGTGGAACTCTTTGGCTTCTGACTGTTTTCACCCATCATATGACCTGAATGTTTTTTATTCTATGGTCAACTCTTATCTTTAGGCCTATTCTTTTTGTTCTGTCTTATTTTTAACAGCTCTGTAGACATAGTGATGTGGTTGTGGAAGAGATTTGACATTAACAAGAAAAAAACTTTCTGAGAGAAAGTATCGAAGTGTCCCTGTACAATGGTTTAAAACGGTGAAGTACTGAAGCAAGTAGACCATTTTGCGCACCTGGCTATCTGTATCTGTATCTTTATCTGTTTTTGTATGATACTAGAAAATAGCTCACTTAATGAGCAAAAATTACAGAGGCCAACAAAAAAAACCCTTCTTTTCCATTGTTTCAAAGAAAGAGGTTATTTTTTACTATTTTTGGGGGTGTTGATTCCAAATGTGCAGTAAGAAATGCCCTATCACGTCAGATTTTTTTGAGTTATTTATATGCTTTGTTTCTCAAAATAGTGACAAAAATGGCTCTTTTGAATATATTTGTTCAAGCTAGTTGCTAGTAATATGCATTATGAAATATACTTAAAATTGTTTCTACCACTATTTATTCCCGTCAAAACAGTTTTAATTGAATTATCTTTTTCGGTATCCACTGGTTTTCTTACTTTCTCCTTTTACTGGGTGAGGATATCTGGCATCTTCTTTGTAAAAGTGAAAGTCACACAGCACCTGTGATCTGTTATTGGTGAGAGGTGTCAATTTGGTTGCTGTCATAATGTCTTCTACGAAAAGAAAGTGTTTTAACACTTCAGATGTATTTTGTTACATATGTGGTAATTTTACCTTGGTGAAGCAAAGGATGAAAATCCAGTTTGTAAAAGGGGCTTATCCTGCCTATTTCAAGATTAAGCTTGAAGATAAAGATAAGCCATGGGCACTTCACTTTGTTTGTAAAACTTGCATTGATTCTTTAAGGCAATGGAATGCCGGAAAACGAAAAAATTTGCCATTTGGCATTCCTATGATTTGGAGAGAACAGAGGAATCATTCCGATGATTGCTATTTTTGCCTGATTAATGTCTCCGGCTTCAATGCATAGAATAAACACCACCTTGAATACCCAAATTTAGACTCTGCAATGAGGCCCGATTCCACCGAAATTCCCGTATCTCTTTATACCAAACGTACAGAGCTTTCCGACGACGAGGATTCGAATATACCTGGGAAGACTCAATATGACTCCACCGACCTTGATTTTCCATAGCCTTCGTCGTCAACATCATTTTCAAAATTTACTCAACACGAGTAAAATGATCTAGTTCGTGACTTAGCACTTTCAAAGGAATCATCCGAATTGTTGGTGTCAAGATTGAATGAAAAACAGCTATTACTCCCAGAAACCAAAATACCTGTCTATCGCAACAGAGAATCCAAATTTTAAATGTTTTTTGCTTCGAGAAACGAGTTTGTAGACTGTGTTGACATAGAAAACCCTCTGCGCGTTATGAGTGTCTCACAGTATCATCCTAGCTAATGGAGACATTTTATTGACAGTTCAAAACGAAGTTTGAAATGTGTTCTCCTCCACAATGGAAACGAATTTGGTGCTGTGCCTATCGGCCATTCAGTGCATTTGAAGGAAGAATACAAAATCATTAAAATGGTGATGTAGATACTCAACTACAATCTTCATAATTGGGTAATTTGTGTGGACCTTAAAACGGTTAATTTTCTCCTTGGTCAACATGGTGGCCACACAAAATATCCATGTTTTATTTTGTTTTTGGGACAGTCAACCTAAGGATGAGCTTTAGATAAGAGATGAGTGGCCATCGAGGAAAACTTTATGCGTGGGATGACAAAACATCATTAATGAAGCGTAGGTCAATAGGAATAACTTATTTTTTCCCCATTGCATATCAAACTTGGGCTTATGAAGCAGTTTGTCAAAGCATTGAATAGAGAAGGGAATTGTTTTGACTACATTTGTAAATGCTTCCCGGGTATGAGTTATGAAAAAATTCTTCTTTTTCTTCTTCTTTTGGCTTCTCTCGTTAGAGGTCGCCACAGCGGATCAATGCTCGCCACCTCTGTCTGTCAGAGGTATCCTCGGTTGATGCACCTGCCACTCTCATGTCTTCGTTCACCGAATCAGAGAACCTCCTCTTTGGCCTTCCTCGCTTCCTCTTTCCGGGTGGGGCCATTTCCATCACTTTTCTTCCTACGTAACTCTCATCTTTTCTCATCACATGGCCGAACCACCTCAACCTTGATAACCTTTTGAGTTATGAAAAAATTAAAGCGGGTATATTTGATGGGCCCCAACTTCGAAAGTTGGTGAAGGACAATCACGTTATTACCACAATGTCAGAAATTGAATTAAGGGCCTGGTTGGCCTTCGTAGATGTAGTTAAAAACTTTTAAGGTAACACTAAAAGCCTTGACTATACTTGTATTGTAAACGAATTGTTAGAGAGCTTCTAAATTTTAGAATGCAACATGAGCATCAAAATTCACTACCTGCACAGTCAGTTGGATGATTTTCCTGATAATCTTGGTACCCTAAGCGAAGAATACAGTGAACGCTTTCCTCAAGATATAAAAGTGATGGAAGAGCGCTATCAAGGCAGATGGGACATGATGGCTGATTACTGCTGGTCATTAAAAAGAAACTGTCCCACCAAACAGCATTCTAGGAAATCCTATAAGAGAAAATTCTTGAGATTTGGGGGGTGTATGTAAAATTTTAGTAAATAAAAATAGATTTCGGGAATTAATCGATGAGTTCTCACCTATTAAGCCTATCTTAAGGATAAATTCATTTTCAGAATAATTTTTCACTAGATTAGATTTTGTGGCACAATTTTAACAATTTGGATTTTTTTTAACCTGCTAATCTTGATAAAGTATCAATGACATTGTGCCTATCGTAAGGGTTTCGTTTGATTTTAATCATTTTTGCAACAAGAAACGGAAAAAACTAAGTACTTAATTATTTTTTAAAATTTCAAATGATAAAATTATGCTAAAATTTTGATCAAAATCCCAAAATTCGAATCTTCAATTGTTAAACAATGTGATGTGATATAGAAAAATGGATTATATTTTTGAAATCAGCGTGCCCGTATTATATAGAATCAATTACCAAAACCAAAATCAGCAAAATCATAGTTGGGCTGTGTTATCGAAGAAGGGTAGCATTCATTTCATTCAATGAATCGGTATTGCCAAGACAAATTCCAAGAAGATGGAAGGTTAGTATATCATATCAAAGAATATTAACATCTAAAACAAACAGAATGAAAATGTTACGATCACTGAAATGTCACAATTGGCCGACGCTGCTTAATAGCTGTGAAACCTGGCCCATGTACCACCAGCAGGACAATGCAGGCCCATCTGCAAGAGGTAGAAATGCTGTTATTGTACAGGACGATGAGCCTTTGTAGGTAGTAAAAGATGTCCAGAAATCAAGTGCTACGTTGGGCTGAAATGCACCGAATCTAGACACTCACCGCAAGAAAGATTCGTTTTGTTGACTACTTCAGTCTCATCGTTTAAGCCGGCACTTTCTAACCAGAGATGGGTCTTAGGTTGGTCAACATTAGGAAAGTGCATTTTCAAAAGATATTGACGGTTTATTTTCACTGCAATCCTTTTTGGACTTTAGACTTTTAGTGTTTGCTTGTTGCTTACCTTTCTCAGCAGATTTAGGTCAATTTAGATCTTTACCAACTTCAGTTTCCGGCCAAGTATCCATTCATTTGTTGACACTGGGTGTAGGTTCAAAACAATAGTTTTATATTTTTTAATGAGCTCTAACAACACATGTCTCTCCTTCCTCCCTTCCTTTGTAGATACAAGCTTTCTACATCTGCTTTTGGGTGATGCACAGGTTATGCATTGCACACAGTTTCAGGAGTTTGTGATCAAAATCTGAAATGTCGGTAACAGACCAATTTATTTGATGGAAGCTATAGGTTAGGACAGGTATCGCTGGAGTATTGATAGCCTCGGTCCTGTTTGCCGAGTTCAATTCTGTTTTACGAATAGCTCTTACACGAAGATATAATTCTTTTTTAATCTTGTCTTTCATCGGACCAAGCTGGATATCTCCAGCTTCTGACACACCAAGGTATTTATATCCACCTTCAATTTCATGTTCTGGAATCAAAATTATCTGATCCTACCAACTTTCCTCTTCTGAATGCTTCCTCAGCTCATTCATCAAGACCGAAGGACATTCCTATGTCATTGCTAAATGATTTTACAGTTTGGAATAGGCCCTAAGGTCTGCATTATTCTTGGTAAACAACTTCAGTTCATGCATAAAGAAAAGATGTTCTATCATTTTGTTTTCAATTTTGTAACCATATCCTGTTTGGTTAAGTGCAAGAAATAAAATTATCAAGGCCAAACAGAAAAGATGTGGCGAAAGAGAGTCGCCTTGGAAGGTTCAACGTGTGATATCAGAAGGGCAAGATTTCAGTGATCCATCTGTATGATTTACAAACATGGTTGTCTTTTATTGTATCGTGGTTCATTTAAGATAGTTGATGGCTACAGGAGAGACTCTAAACAGTTCAAGTACTTTCAGGATGCAGCTATGTAACACGCTGTCAAAAGCCTTCTTGTAGTCGTTCCACGCGATACTCAGATTACAATTTTTGAACTTACAATTCTCCATCATCATCTTATTGATAAGAACCTTATCTTTGCAGTCACATGAACCTCTATTGCATCTTTTTTCTCGATAGGGAAAAGGTTGTTAATTTCCAGGAAGATGCATGTATGCTCTCTAAGAATAGATGTCAACATCTTATAGGTTGTACTGAGCCAACTTATTAGCCTATAGCTTTGGGGTACAAAGTATCTGTCGAAGGAGGTAAATATAGGAGGTATGTAGATCCTTCACAAGGTCAACCTGGGACGTAATTTGGAGTTCTAAGCATTTCATTTAATATTTCAGAAAATCTTAAATGTAGCCAATCTAGGGTATAATGTTAAAAGTTGATAAGTTCATCAATCCCTTGGGATTTGCATTTCTGTGATTTTTGAAGTGTAATTTTTATTTCTTTAAGATATCATATAACATCAAAAATAATATAAGTCCATATTTGAGGGGCTACTGTCCATGTTTTTTATGGGTTTTTTATCCTTTTTGTCTTACTTTTGTAGTGTTTGCTTTCACTCAAAATGTTTTTCCAAGACCTTTGAATCTCTTCTATGAATTGGATGTCTTTTATCTCAATGATTTCTTTGCCTACGTCTCTGTAAAAATTTTGGTTTTGTCTGAAAAATGTAGATCTCTTTACGAAACTATATTTTCTTTGAGCTTTTATTTGCCTCATCTGTTTGATACGCTCCTGAATAGACTGGACATCTTTAGGTGATAGTTGATTTTTTTTTATTTACGAAAAATACGAGTTTTACGTACGAATACGAGCCCCTTTCAATTCACCTCTGAGGGCCTCTCTTTTTTATCTTGCTGTTCTTACCATGCAAGTTTTTTGTTTCTGTTTAATTCTTTTTCTTAAATATTGTTTTTTCTACCATGAAAGTTAAAGTTTTTGCAGTAAAATAACTTACTTCATTCAACTGGTCAACCAGTAGACATTCAAGTATTTGCCTCATAGTCCAGTTTCCAGTTCTTAATACTTTTTTGGTTTTGTTGTTAATCTTAATCTTCTAATCTTACTTATTCCATTCCTTTAATTTCATTAGGTTTTTTCAATTTCTTTCTCAACTTCATTCAAAATTTTAGTTTTGATCTCTTAGATCTCAATTTACTCAGACTCTTCAAAGGTTCATATTCTGTGCTGATCTATTGCTTCGGGAATCAAGTCATTTTCCTTTTTAGATTAAAGAATTTGTACTACATTTTCTTGTATTGATTTTTTATTATCTACCTCATTTATAAAAGATAGATCCTCACCTTCCTTCTTTCTGGTTTCTTCACTTTCAAACTAACATCTAAAGCTTTCTTGTTCGAAATCATCATAATTTCAGTCTCAATTAACCTTAAATTTTAGAGGATATCTCTCCTCATCTTTACAAGTTTTTAACATCAGGATGTGGTCGATTAACAAGATTACGAACTCCAAATATTGAAAATACATTTTGTGATATTAGTTTCTGATGGTTTTTCAAAAACCAAGTGAAATGCATTCAGAAATGCTTCAGAATCATCCCTTGTTCATTAATATCTTTTTTGCTGTTTTCTGATAGTAGATGGTACATCTATCGGGTTCTGGTTGGGATATAATTTCCAGACAGATTTCAAATTGGACTGTCAGTACCAGTGGCACATTTTTCGACTTCAGACTTATTCTTATTCCCAGAAGAATGCGTCCCTTCTTAAACCAAGCAACGGCCAATACTGTATGACTTCTTCCTGTTATTTCCTGTCATTTGTTATATCAGTTAAATTCATCTTATCCATACCGACAGAGAGTGTCTAATCACCTATCAACCCAAATTTATTTGCTTTAAAAGCTCAAAGGAACTTTTACATTTGACAGTCTCCATGCCATAGGCTGGTGTGTTCAAAAAAACTAAAGAGGTTAATCTCCCCTGGTCAGATATGCCACCCCAGTCACCAAGCTGAAAGTCAGATAAGCCTCTCCATGAGACGGAATTGACCCCGCCAGATGCCAACCTGGTGTTTCAAGGTCATGAGATAGGTTAACAGGTGCTACGCATCGCTCAAGGTTGAGCTGGAGGTAGTTGTGGCAAAGGGCAACCCCATACTCCCACGTCGCAAGTCTACAACCGAATGCAGTTTTACGTCAATACCTGTCACTGTCATTATTATTATTATTATTATTATTATTATTATTATTATTATTATTGTTGTTGTTATTATTATCATCTTTGTAACTTTGTAACCACATATACACAGCACACATATTTTACAATAGAGAGCGGATAAAACCTCCATATCCAGACTCTAAAGCTAACAAGTTATGGAAGCTAATTTAAACATCATTCATCCTACTAATCCAGGCAATACTTTTCTAAAAATTATTACTCTTTCATTATTGCTATTTTATTATTATTACTATTATTATTAATATTATTATTATTATTATTATTATTATTGAATGGTGAAGCAATACGAGCCCATGGGGGACTCAGGGGTAGAAACCCCAGCAAACCCACCCGATTCCCAGCCCGATAAGGGTAAGCTGGGCACATGCATCACACCAAAGTGTGTGTGATAAATAGATGAAAATATAAATACAACACATGACCTTGCAGGTTGGGCCTGGTTAGGATTTCCAGTTTTCTATCTGTATTCCTAGTTTCTCTATGTACTTTTCAAAGTTCTTGGTTATGCCTCCGAGGGCCCCTGAGACTATTGGGATCACTTCAACCTTCTTAGGACTCCAAAGTCTTTGAATTTTTCTCTTCAAGTCCTGGTATTTTTCAACCTTTTCTAGTTCTTTTCCCTGGATCCTTTTGTCCCCTGGTATGGCAACATCAACAATAACTGCAGCTTTTGCAATTTTATCCACAATGACTAAATCTGGCATCCTTGCTTCAATAATATGGTCACACTGAATGTTCATGTCCCACAAAAGCTTATGACTGTCATCCTCTATCACTGCCTAAGGGGTGTGTTCATACCATTTTTAAGTTCTATCGAAATTCAGTTTGCCACAAAGCTTCCAGTGTACTATTTTTGCAACATTGTCATGGCGTCGTTTATACTCCTTTTGAGTCAGCTTTTTACACTCACTCACCCGGTGGCTTATCGTCTCTCCTCTTTCCACGCACATTCTACAAATCTGCAGTCTNAATTTTATCCACAATGACTAAATCTGGCATCCTTGCTTCAATAATATGGTCACACTGAATGTTCATGTCCCACAAAAGCTTATGACTGTCATCCTCTATCACTGCCTAAGGGGTGTGTTCATACCATTTTTAAGTTCTATCGAAATTCAGTTTGCCACAAAGCTTCCAGTGTACTATTTTTGCAACATTGTCATGGCGTCGTTTATACTCCTTTTGAGTCAGCTTTTTACACTCACTCACCCGGTGGCTTATCGTCTCTCCTCTTTCCACGCACATTCTACAAATCTGCAGTCTTTTCCATATGGAACTTGATATCATTTGTTCTAATAGCTTGCTCTTGAGCTGCAAATATCAACGCCTCCGTTGATGCCTTAAGATCAGATGCTACTACCCAACTCCAAGTTTTCTCCTTATCAGCAAACTCATTTTGATCTCTAATGAACTGTCCGTACATATCTTTACCATACCACTTGTCTTCTCTTTTCTCTGAAATTGACTTTTTAAAGTCGCCTTTATCAACAGAGGTTTCATGCTCAACAATGTCAACCTGTTTCACTGCTTGTAGCAGTGAATCTTTAGAATTCTTGAGGTAAAAACCTATACTACTTTCTTTGCTTCTAACTGTGTCTTCGCAATTCATTAGTCCTCTTCCACCTTCACGCCTGCTCATATATAGGCGGTCAACATCACTTTTTGGATGGAAACCTTTGTACATTGTAAGCATTTTACCTGATTTTCTATCAAAATATTTCAATTCGTCTACTCTCCACGTCATATTCCTGACCCATATCTTAAAACTGCCACTGCCCATGTATTTGTTGCACGGATCTTATTCTTCCCATAAAGCTTTGATCTCATTATCAGTCTGATACGCCTAATATATTCTTTGACAAATTGATCTTTCATCTCTTTTTCCTTTACCTTATCGTACTCTAATATCCCTAAACACCTGTACCATCCTCATCAATTGTCTTCATTACCTTTCCATCTGGGAGAGTTATTCCCTTACTACTTTTCTTATCAACCTTACCCTTCTTTAAAATCAATACACCACACTCTTTAACCCCAAACTCCATCCCAATATTCTCATTAAACATATGCACTGTATTCACGAGAGAAGCAATTTGGTCATGAGATTTCCCGAACAATTTAAAATCGTCCATAAACAACAAATGATTAAGTCGTGTGATCTTGTCTCCAAACTCATAATGAAATTTAACTTTTCTTAAAATCAATGTCAGTGGTATCACACATGAAACAAACAATATGGGTGACAAACTATCACCCTGGAAAATACCCCTCTTAATATGTACAATTCCAAGTGACGTCCCACCAGAAATTAGTTCTAGTTTCCATTTTTTCATACTGTTAAGCAGGAACTGCTTAGTGTTTTTAGCCATTCCAAACAATTCTAGGCACACATCGATCCAGCTATGTGGAATTATATCGTACGCTTTACGTCGATCCAGGCCATTGCCAGATTTGTATTCCGTCGCTTACAATCTCTCAGGATCGCCTTGTCTAACAACGACTGATCTTTAGTCCCCCGACTGTTTCTCGTACAACCTTTTTGTTCATCAGAGAATATATCTTTGTCCTCTAAAAACTTATAAAGGTGTTCGGATATAATTCCAGTCAGCAATTTCCACATCAGTCGAAGGCATGAGATTGGTCGGTAATTATCAACTGCATTGCCTTCAGTGGTATGTTTCTGACACAGGACTGTTCTGCCGAAAGCTAACCATTCAGGTACTTGCCCATTCGTGTTTAAGATTTTAGTAAACTGCTCAGCAATTCGTTCATGTAACTTGGATAACCTTTTTATCCAGTACCCTTGGACTCCATCTCTTCCTAGTGCCTTCCAATTGGGGATCTTTCTAGTTTGCTTAGTGACCATTTCTGTAGTAACAAAAAGTTCTTCCTATTTTGGGTAGTTGCATTCTTTCCTCAAACTTTCTAACCATTCAGCCTCCCTATTATGCTGTTTTTCTTCACTCCACATTCCACTCCAATACACCTGGCTTTCCTCCGCATTTGGTATTCCATTACCACCAGTGTTACGCCCATTAAGCTCAGCAAACAATTTCTTTTGATCGAATCTAAACAATATATTTTGCCTAAATTGAGTCACTCTCTCATTATAACGATCTACTTTATCCCTCTTTGCTAGAACTCTTTGTTTACGTTCTTCTTATACCTTTTTCTTTATCCTAAGTCTTGTGAATAGTATCTCAATTTTTACTGTGGATCTTACTACACCATTCCCATATGTGGTGAGTAGGTTAATGCATTTATTTAGATCTTCGATACTGGGCTCTATTCTGCGTTTCCACCATGGCTCATTCCTTGCTTTCCCATTCTTCTTCGATTTTTTAAGTCCGAGCTGCCTTGACACCCACACAAAACATGCAATGATCAGATTATTAGTTTCAGTTATATCCTTAGTGCTCAAGAATCCTAATACGCTGTCAACCTTCTTCACCACCTCATTCAGTCTTTTAAATTCAACCTTTTCCTGAGTTGTCTTTTCGATATTTTTTAGCATTATTTGTGGTTTGTAGTTCCTGTGGAAAGGAATTTGAATCTCTTGGACGCCATATCTGAAAATGTAAAAGGCGGTGACAGGAAATCAGTTACAATCCCAATGGAGAAACCCACATGCCATTGGTAAGGAAAAACAATAACGACAGTTATACCGCTAATGTGACAACTGGTGTTAAATGTTCGTGCGGTAAAATGTGTAAAGGATTGAAAGGTTTAAGATTTCATCAAGGGAAGTGTAGAGTAATTAGATAATTGGAGGAAGACACGTTCGAACCAATATCTGAAGATATTTTAAACAATATTGAACCAACAACAGTATTGTCAAATGGAGAACAGTTTGAAATCAAAGAGGGGATGTCTCCCAAGGTCAAGTGAACAATGTCAAACTGCTAACAGCTGTTTATAATCTACTTTTGCATCTGTTCAGTTAAAACCTTTGACGATTGATTCCGTAATTAGATTCATGAACAATGCAATTCATGAACAACAGTAAAGATACATGCGGAACTACAAATAAGAACTTCGACAAAGGGTTTCAAAGGAATATCAAGACCACAATGTTAACCAATTAGAAAAGGACGTAAAATCACTTAATAAAAGCAACGCCTAATCATGGAAATCAAACACGTTCCCATTCGCTTTGCCAAAAATTGACTTCTCCTAACAATCACACTGTTGTATCTAACCACGATAACCTCATCTCCAAAATCTTTGGGGCTACGTAAAGCGTGTGCTGCAAAAGAGCTCTACAATACTTCCTACCTTCTCTAAAGCCTGTAGCACCTAATACTTTTCAAAAACACTTACATCGACATTTCCTAACAAACATTTTTCAATTCCATCATGGATACCGCCTTTTAACGAAGCTGCGCACACTTTCAAGACTGATCCTCCATTATATAAAAAATTCACATCAAGTATTCGTCATACAAAGTCGTCTGCCTCACCATGCCTACTAGATAAAATATCTAAAATTTGCTTTTAACGATGTCCCTATCTACAGTCTTTCCTCACAGAAACAATTAAAATCATATGGATTTCTGCCAGAGTTCCTCCTGAATGGAAAAAGGCCTGCATGATTTTAATACACAAGAGGGGTAACACTGATGACCCTTCTAACTTTCGACCAATTACTCTTGAAATGGTTCCATTAAAAGTTTTTACATCCTGTTTGCGCGGCTCAATATTTGAATACCTGAAGTATAATGAGGTTCATGCTCATACCATTTCTCGGCTCTTTCAAGATTCAGCTTTCCACACAGCTTCCAATGGACAATTTTAGCGACGTTGTCATGTCGTCTTTTGTACTATTTCTGAGCAAGTTTTTTCACTCGCTCAGGATATGGCTTATTGTTTCTCCTCTTTCTCCACATATTCTACAATTAGGTGAATCAATGCTTTTGTCAATGTTATACTTAATATGATTTGTCCGTATTGCTTGCTCCAGGGCAGCAAATATTAAAGATTCAGTTGTCACTTTCAATCTGATTGTGTTATCCAGATCCACGATTTCTCCTCGTCAGTATTTTCACTTTTATTCCTGATAATTTGCCCATTCATCTGCTTTCCAAGCCATTTTTGTTTTCTTTTCTCCGTATTTCTCTTTTTAAGATCTTCCTTTTTAACTGTTGATTGGTATTCAATTATACCAACATGTTTCACTGCTTGCAGTAATGAATCATTGGAATTTTTTAGGTACCATCCAAGATTATTCTCGTCACTTCTAATTGTATCTTCGCAATTCATAAGACCTCCTCCACCGGCATTCCTACCTAGGTATAATCTGTCTACATGACTTTTTGGGTGAAAAGCTTTATGCATTCTTAGGAGCTTTCAAGTTTTCCTGTCCAGTTCTCTCAGCTCATTGCATTTCCATTCTACTATCCCTGCCCCATACCTCAATACTGCCACTGCCCAACTATTTATGGCGTGTATTTTGTTCTTTCCGTTCAGTTTAGATTTCAAAATTAGTCTGTTGCGTCTTCGGTACTCTCTTACAAATTGATACTTCATCCCTTTCTCTTTGATTTTATCATACTCAATTACCCCCAAGTATCGATACCCTTCCTCATCAACTGTTTTCAAAACCTTCCTATCTGGGAGAACTAAACCTTTAATCTTACTCTTATCTACTTTTCCTCTATTCAAAACCAACAATCCACACTTCTTTATCCCGAATTCTATCCCAATATCTTCGCTGAACATGTATACCGTATTCACGAGTGAATCAATTTGCTTAAGTGACTTTTCAAAGAGTTTTAGATCGTCCATGAATAACAAATGGTTCAAACGTGTGACTTTATCACCAAACTCACAATGAACTTTCACTTTCCTTAGTACTAAGGTTAAAAGGATTAGAGCAAGTACAAAACAAAAGTGGCGACAAACTGTCCCCCTGAAATATCTCCCTCTTAATTTCAACAGCTCCAAGAGATGTACCATTAGAACTGTAACTTCCACTTACTCATACTACCTAACAAAAACGTTTTGGTGTTCTCAGCCACTCCAAACAGTTCTAAACATTCTCCAATCTAACTATGTGTTATTATGTCATATGCTTTGCCGTAGTCAATCCATGCCATAGAAAGGTTCGTACTTCTTCGTTTGCAATCTCTAAGGACTGCCTTGTCGATAAGCAATTGATCTTTCGTGCCTCTACAATTTCTCTTACATCCTTTCTGCTCATCAGGTATCATATCTTCTTCATCAAGATATTTGTAGAGACAGTCCGATATTATACCTGTTAGTAATTTCCACATCAAAGGAAGACAGGAAATGGGGCGATAATTATCCACTGCATTACCTTTACTGGCATCTTTTTGGCACAACACTGTTCTACCAAAAGTCAACCATTCAGGNGATTAGAGCAAGTACAAAACAAAAGTGGCGACAAACTGTCCCCCTGAAATATCTCCCTCTTAATTTCAACAGCTCCAAGAGATGTACCATTAGAACAGTAACTTCCACTTACTCATACTACCTAACAAAAACGTTTTGGTGTTCTCAGCCACTCCAAACAGTTCTAAACATTCTCCAATCTAACTATGTGTTATTATGTCATATGCTTTGCCGTAGTCAATCCATGCCATAGAAAGGTTCGTACTTCTTCGTTTGCAATCTCTAAGGACTGCCTTGTCGATAAGCAATTGATCTTTCGAACACACCATCTCTCCCAGGTGCCTTCCAACAAGGAGTTTTTATAGCTTACTTTGAGATCATTTCTGTCGTAATAACCAGTTTGTTTTGTTTTGGGCAATTACTCTCCTCCTTCAATCTTTGTAGCCATTCTGCATCTTTGTTATGATCTTTTACTTTACTCCATATGTCACACGAAAAGGCTAGACTTTCTGCTGTATCTGGTATTTCACTACTTCCAAAATTTCTACCATTAAATTCTGCAAACAGCTTTTTCTGATCGGAGTTAAACAACCTATTTTCTCCGAACTGTTCTATTTTCTTATTATGCCTTTTCAATTTGGCCGCTTTTACTGATACTCGCTTTTTGAGTTCTTCAATCACTGTTCAAAGTCCTTTTGCTTTAATCCTAAACCTAGTATAGATGTTTTCAATTTTCTTCGATGTTTCTTCGACCTTACCATTCTTATACCTTGTAAGTAAATTAATGCACTTGTTAAGATCCTTAATAGTTTCTACTAGGGCTCCCGTTTAGAACTTCCATCTTTTCTGATCTTTTGGAGACCTAGTTGCTTTGATACCCATACTGAACACGCAACAATAAGTTGCGTGTTCAGTATGTTTCAGTAATGTTATTGGTATTAAAGAATATCAAGACATTATTTGCTCGACAAACCTCATTAATTATTCTTTTGAAATTAATTTTTTTAAACACTATTCCGTCAGTATTTTCTCCAGAGTAATAAATTTCTATCAGTTGATCAACAATAATCCTTTCTTCATCTGAGATTCCCTCAAACGAAACATTTAAACTTTCTCTATCTGATCTCTCATTCACAGTACCTTTATCAACACCAAGTAATTCAGTATTTCCTTCATCACTGTTTGCATTACTTTCTTGATTCAAAAAACCTTTAAGTATTCTCTTAATCATTTCCAATTCCAACTCAGTGAGCCAGCCGCTTTTTCTAATCGCTCTGGCTTGATAACAAATCCTCTGTTCAGTAATGTCTTGAAATGGGCCACGCTCTAACTATTCACTATATAACCTTTGCCTGTAACCTTTAATAGGCATACTGTTTTCATTAGTGGTATTGGATCTATAATAGCATTCCATAGCAACAATATTTACTTCCTTCGACCATCTTTACCTTTTAGGCAACTTTGATACTCCTGTAGCAGAAGTGTTGCCTAGAACTCCTGTACCATGTGGTTCCGGCTCCTTCACACTTCCTGTAGGCAGTTCTGGTCCTCCCTGATCCGATATATTTTTTGTACTTTGATTCATCACTAAATAGGAGATAGTCAAGTATACCGCCCCGGGCACCAAGCCGAAATTTCAAGCCTTGGGCGCACATTATTATTATTATTATTATTACATTTTATCTCTTTTTCTTTTATTTGTGCATTGTTTTAGAACTTCATAGCACCGAGTTATTACCAATAACCTAGGGTACCAGGCCGTTCGTGATGTATGCTGTTTTAAATAAAGATAACTGGTATGTACTATTTTCAAACTGACAATGTTCTTCTTAAGATATGGCCAGTGCTGTTTAGCACTATTGTTTGAATTTCGATTAAAGTCAGCTTTCCTGGGATGTCGTTTACATATTTTTCAGTTCCTTTTTTGATCGTACCAAATGCCCCCACAATGACAGGAATTGTTTTCTTTTTCATTTTCCACATTCGTGATACTTCAATTTCCAAGTCTTTGTATTTGCTTAGTTTTTCAAATTCTTTCGCCGATATGTTGTTGTCTGATGGTACACTCATGTCAATTAACTGACACGTTTTATTCAGTTTATCTTTAATAACGATATCTGGTCTGTTAGCTTGGATAGTCCTATCAGTTCTTATGGGAAAGTCCCATAATATAGTTACACTTGGCTTGTCTATGACAGGTAAAGGTTTGTGCTCATACCACTTGCCTGTTGTTTCAATGCCATAGCGGTTTCAGACTTTCCAGTGAATGTATTGACCGACACTATTGTGTCTGTTGGTATTCTCAATCGGTGCAAGGATCGAGCAGCCTGAAATGAGATGGTCAATTGTTTCTGCGGTTTTGTTACAGAACCTACACTTTTCGTCTGCACCAATATGGATTACATTCGCCTGCTAATTTCTAGTGAATAGTGCTTGATCCTGAGCTGCGACTATAAACCCTTCAGTCTCCGCCTTCAGGCCAGCACTTCTCAGCCACTGATCGGTGTCTGATAAATCAACATCAACTTTTTGGCTTCGAAGTGGGAACTGACCATGCAAAGGCTTTGACCTCCAGGTACTGTCGATAACCTTTTTTCCTTTTTCCCTTGCCATCTTTTTTAGCTTTCGAGCATTTCAGTGTTTTTCATTTCTCTTTCAAACTCAGCTTCCAAATCAAGTTCCAGTTCTCGCGCAAACACTTTAGCATCTTTAACAACCGAGTGAGAGCCTTTCTGATTCTCATGACCATACACTAACTGGAGCACCCAATCCTCTGACAAATCTAAATACCGAAAGAGACCAATTGTTGAAGTTTTAAAAGAAAGTTCAAGTTGAGTCAAACCTTTTCCACCGGATTTTCTAGGAAGGTAAAGACGTTCAACATCGGCTTTTGGATGATGCATATTGTAATGTGTAAGTAATTTCCTAATCTTAGTATCTAATCTGTTAATCTCTGTTAGATTCCAGTCAATAATGTTAAAGCTATACATGATTACTGGAACAGCCAAGGTGTTATAGGCTGTGACTAGATTCTTTGAGCTTAGCTCTGTCTTAAATATCAATCTAGCCCTTCTAAGTAATTCCTTTTTAAGCTTCTGTCTCATTGAAGCGTGTTGGATTCCATTTGACTCGTCAACGCCTAGGTACTTATCAACACTCTCCTGCTCAAGATCTTTAATCACGGTTTCTTTATCTAATATGACATTGCTGGTTGTCACCAATTTCCTTTTCTTAAAAGTAGCTTTGGCGCACTTACTCATCTCAAACTCCATTCCTATATCGTCACTGAAGCCCCTCACTATCCTCAACAGTCCTTCAAGTTCGTTATCGCCCTTTGCATATAGCTTTAAATCATCCATATAAAACAAATGTGAAATTCGCTTAAACCCGGTCTTATATCCGTACCCGGATGAATGTAGCTCAAGTGAAAGAGGTATGAGTGAAATACAGAAAAGGAGGGGAGAAAGCGAGTCACCTTGGAATATCCCTCTTTTGATGTTGATGTCATCAGTCATCAAAGTACCACCCCTATGAGGAAGAAAAAGCCTTCCAGTTTGTCATGTTGTGCTTTAAAAAATTTATAACTCTTGGTGAAACTTTAAATTATTCTAAGGACTTAAGGATCCACTCGTGTGGAACACTATCAAACGCTTTTTTGTAGTCAATCCACGCACAACTAATGCTCCTTCTTTTCTTTTTACAAGTTTCAAGAAGCATTTTGTTGACTAACAATTGGTCCTTGCACCCGTACGATCCATGCTTGCATCCTTTCTGTTCGAGAGGGAAAAGGTTGTTTCGGTCAAGGTGTACAAAATTTATGTCTTATTATTATTATGCATTTTCATAAAGTTACCTATTTGATACAATTGTTCACCGAGTCACTCCCAGTGACCTGGGGCAAACAAAGGTTTTAAGAGACGTTTTTACAAACAATAAATACTAAATAATACAATCTACGCACATATAAGAATACAAAACACGATCGTCAAAATTAGCAAAACGACGAATTCATTACAAAATCAGTATAGAAATATATGTTAAAAATTTTTTAATTTAAACGTTCTTATAAAAAGAAAGTATAAAATTGGCTAGAGAAAAGAAGATAAAAATTATTTCAGAATTTTCAAAGGGAAAGGGTTTTACGTAAGATATGAGCTGTACTAGTTATAACAATTTTTTGAATTTCTTGAAGCTGTGGTTCCCCGGGTATTTTGTCTAAATATTTTTGTGTGCCTTTTTTGATCTTCCCCAATGCACCTACTATCACGGGGATTGTTGTACTTTTGAGTTTCCACATTCTTTGAATTTCGGTTTCCAAGCCCTTATACTTGCTAAGTTTGTCAAACTCTTTCACGGCAATGTTTCTGTCAGTTGGTATACTCATATCTATCAAGGTGCATGTTTTTGATTTTCGATCTTTAATTACTATGTCGGGTCTGTTGGCTTGGATAGTCCTATCTGTGTTAATCGGGAAATTCCAAAGAATTGTAACGTCCTCTGAGTTGATGACTGGTGAAGGTTTATGTTCATACCAGTTTGGAGGTACGGCTATCTGATAGTACAGACATATTCCCCAATGAATATATTGTCCTACACGGTCATGCCGTTTTTTCGTTGCTTTCGTTGCTGGAATGTTTTGTTCGACAGGCTCTCGGTGATCAATTTCATAGTCATTTGCAAACTTTCTAGCTTCTTTACAAATAGAATGCAGCTTTTTACCCTTTTCATGGTTAAAAACGAGCTGCAACATCAAATCATCAGTAGAGTCCAAATATTTATCCAGCTCTATGGTGGTGGTTTTATAGGACAGTTCTAGTTGAATCAACCCTCTTCCCCCCTCGCGTCTTGGCAAGTACAGGCCGTCAACGTCTGCTTTGGGGTGTAACATGTTTGCTGTAAGTAATTTTCTGGTTTTAACATACATTCATGTTTCAATTAATGATGTAAAAGTTATACTGGACGACAGGAACCGCAAGCATATTAATAGCCTCTATTATATTCTTTGCATTTAACTCTGTTTTAAGCATCATTCTCGTGCATCTATAATATTCTTTACGGACTTTCTCTTTCATGGTGGCATGGTTGATGCCGTCACCTTCGTTTACGCCTAAATATTTTTAAATTTCGTCTGGATCTAATGCTTTAATGGTGGTGTTGATGTCAAGATTTGTGGATGAAGTCTGAGAGAGTTTGCCTTTAAGGAAAGTCACTTTGGCGCATTAGTCCAAGCAAAAGTCCATGCCAATGTCGTTACTGAATTCTTTAACAGTATTTTTATTATTAGTATTATTTTTTTTATTATTATTATCATCATCATCATTGTTATCATTATTTATCGTTGTTATTATTATTCATTACTTTTATTGTTCAGTAGTAGTAGTAGTAGTAGTTGTTGTTGTTGTTGTATCATCATCATCATCATCATCATCACACTTTTTATTTGTTGGGAGCCAGGATGCCTTACAGAAAAACAGGTCAACGACAGAACACATTGCAACATACAAACTGCTTGCCGAGAAAGCAATTTCATCAAGGGACTATGAACTCTGTATCATACTGATGGATCTTTCGAAAGCTTTCGATACAATACACAGAGCCAGTCTGCTAGAAGATCTAAGTAGAGTCGTCGAAAAAGATGAACTGCACATGCTGAAAATACTGTTAACCAACATACAGTACACAGTAAGATGTGGACGAACATATGCGGAATGTTTTACAACCAATACAGGGTCACCACAAGGAGACTGTCTTAGTGCAATATTTTTCATCCTGTACCTTGCAAAACCCCTGGGCTACACATTCCAGATAAAAGACCACGATTACAGTTTCCATCCGAACACGTTCAGAGAAGAACCTGAAGCAATCCTGGATCATAATTACTCCATAACTCCATACATGCTAAACAACATGATGAAGCAAGAAATGTGCATTGACACCCAATATGCTGATGACCGTGGCTGTGCAATAATAACGAAAAATAAATGTACTGCTGAATTCATAAAAAACACAATTCCAACACTTCTGAAAATCAGACATCTCAAGTGTAATGAAGACAAGACAGAGGAATATCATGTCACCAGGGAACGAAAAGAAGAAATCTCCTAGAAAAAGTGCAAGTATCTTGGATCGAAACTAGACACAGAAGAGGACAGAATACACAGAACCTCACGAGCAACACAAGCCATGATAAATCTAGGAGACGTATGGAAGAGTCATATTAATGTTGAATCAAAGATGCGAGTTTTCGATGCTTTTATCAGAAATGTATACATGTATAACACCTGCTTATGGATACTAACAAAACCAAGAATAAAAAAGATCGACGCAACACATCGGAAACTCCTGAGAAAGGCACTCAAAATCGGATGGCCAAAAAAAAAAAATCAAATCAAATAATGATCTGATGAAACTTACAAAACAAGAACCCTGGTCGAACATCATCAGAAGACAGAGGATCAGATGGCTTGGTCATGTACTAAGAATGCCTGCTGGCACACAATGTCGTCAAGCTGTTGTGATAGTAAGAGACCTGTCAAGAGACCTCAAGGACATCCTATATCAACATGGATACAAAAAGTCAACAAAGATCTAAAAGAAAAAGATGTTGATTTTAGTAACCTTGAAAAAACTGCGGCTGATAAAGTGTGTTGGAGACGGATTGTATCAAAATTTAATTTACTGTAATGTCAACAGATGTAAAAGCAGGGGGGAGAGAGGATGCCTTACCCCATTTTATCGCCCCGGCCTCACAAAGAACAGCTGAGAGTTTTCAGCCTCTTTCTCATAAAACACTTCAAAGTGATCATTTTTTAGTTGGCCTTGAATTGGCGGCAGCGATGTTCCTCAGGTTTTTTATCTTTGTTTATTTTACAGTAGCAAGAAAAACCGCATGACAACCGCTACACAAAAGACAAAGGTATTTTCAGAGTTGTTGCATTCCTGAAATAGCACAAAAGTTCTTCGTAGAAATCGTGGAAAATTTTGCAACAAGTTGGGAAGAGTTAATGCAGAAAAGCGAAGTTATTAGTGTTATCGAAAGGGGTGATCAATATGTCGTGGCACAGAATACCGTCGTTTTCTTCCACAGGAAAGGAATCACAAGAGGAGAAAGGAGAGCGAATATTATATTCCAATTCACATGGTAAGCTTAAGTTTTCAATGTTTGACACCGAATATAGAAATACGACCAGAAAAGTTCAGTCTTGTGTTGACACCTGCGGATGCAGAAATAACACCATCAGACCATTATTATTAAGGAGTATATTTTTGGGTGTTGTGGCGCTTGCACTTGTTTTCAGTGCCTTTATAACTCATTTTTCAGTGTTTGGCAAGGAAGAGAGTCGTTTTGGTGAAGGTGATATGATTAAATACCCTATTTCAACCTACTTCTGTTCAGGTCTTGAAGTCTTTCTTCATGGCGTTTCTGGTGCCATTGTTCATGTTTTGCCACGAGAGCCACCTCTATCGACAATCCAGAGGCACTACCAGGTTGCTAAAGTATTTACATTGCCATCATGGAGTTACCAATATTGGGCCCTTACTTTGCTTCAAGGCTCAACGGCAGAGTACAGAATTTGCAGTGACCAGTATATTAATTTCTTTGTGCTTAAAGGACATAAGTCGTTGCAAGAATGGTCACAAAACCTAATGTACCAACGATTTTTCGTCAAAAATGGCATATTTCCTTCGAAGTCCTGCAAAAATGTAACTCGTTATACGACAGTAAAGTTGGCGTTTGAAGAGACTGACGTTTATTATATTATGTTTTCATCATCTTCGGGTTTTACTTTCGTGTCCACAATTTACACTACACTGAAATTGCACAGAACTGTTTACAACCTGACAGATTCCATGTACAGTGTAAGTTGTAATCAATCAGCATCGTGCAGAACGTCTTTAAAATACAAGTCCAAAGATATTAGTGTGGTCGAAATACTTGGCTCAGACGATATGTCGCCTGATCCATTTAAAACAGTGGATCTCACTAGTATCCCCATTGCGAGAGTATGGTTTTATATCTGCCTTTTTGGAGGTATATTTTTTATAATCCTATGTCTGACGTTGTTGTACTCATTGTGGAGATCATGTATTAAGCAAACTCCCAATGAAAAAGAGAATTCCCCACTTCTTAGATCCCACCCCAGTTTTAAATCATTTAAAAAGACTGTACCACCTAGAATTAGGAGACCAAGTCCATGGATTTTGTGTATACCAGAAGAAGCTGAGAAAGAGGATGAAGCTGCTAGAGTAAAGATTGATTTAGACAATGATCAACTTCTTGATACACAGTCAGGTTACAGTATACTGATGACTTCACATGATGGCAGTTTTGTTGCCAGCACACAGCTGATGACTGAAAGGCTTGGATCTATTGTGGGTGACACAGAAACTGTAGGGTACCCACAAGACAGACAGCTTGTTGAATCTTGCATGACATCAGCTAGTGTAAGTGCAATTTGATTAATGTTGACAAGAACTTTATTTTTGTATTCCTGTTATGTTTTAAATAATTTGAATCTAGGGCACATTGCCCAATTTTTGTAACCTGTTGGGGGAAAAACACTTGCTTTTTGTATCATATAAGGATAATGATATACAGGATTTCATATTTTACTTTTTTTTCCACATAAGCATAGGAAGGCAAATGGCATTATGATTTTTATGGAATTTTTCCTTAGTAAGGCCAGTTACTTGGTCTTTCTTTTTTGTTTACTTTATTTTTTGGTTCCACTCTGCTAGTTTACTGTAAGTGAACAAAAATGTACTTTGTTAATAATAGTTTACTAGTTTTAATGGAGAATAAAGTCCAAGTTTACAAAAGTAACACTGGGAAGATTTCATATGGCTAGGTGGCTACATGAAACTTTATGCTGCTACCATGACTTGTGACTTTTTATTTTTTCAATTTCTTGTGTACATACTGTATATATATATATAGGGAGGGTGGTATACTTTATATACATACCACCACCTTTACAGAATAGTAGAGGCAAGTATTTACTTGTATGTTACTGCATTAGTTGGCACACATACCTTTGGAACAGTTGGACATAAAAACTTCACATGCACCAAGAGCATTCATTTTATCCTTTTTGGATACCTTTTACTTAATTGGAGCCTGTCAGTATTTTAGTGTGGTTGTCAATCACTGGGCCATGGACATGCACAGGGCCAAAGCACACCAGCTACTGAGTGATAAAAAACAATTTATGCAAAATATTTAAGAGCATGGAAAAATAGACATCAATATATATATATATATATATATATATATATATATGTTTACACCACAACATTGTCCATTATGAATTGGCCTTAGATAGAAGTCTTAGTATAGTGGTAAGTGCACCCATTAATCTACAAACAATTCAGAACATTTTGCCTTTTGTCCACCAAAGTCACATCACTCTGCTCTGACCAAGATTAAATGACAAAACGTTTTTTAGCTCCTGTTAAGAATTAGCCAGCTGCAATTTTGAATAGTGCTTTGTTAAAAAGATGGAAGCATAACTTTTTTCAATCACCTTATCATTACTGCCTGTCATTTTGCTCCATTACTACCATTACTAAGGTTCCCAGAAATTTTCTTTTGATTTGATAATAATGACAATAATAATCATCTTCATATTCAGTTTTATGTCCATTTTACATGCTGGCATGTGTTGGACAGTTTAATAAAATGGACTTCCAGGCCAGTCTGTCCTTTACTAGATCTTTGATGACACCTTTTTGCTTCAAATCTGATTTGATTACTTCCTCCCATGTTTTCTTTGGTCTCCCTTTCATAACATCACCTACCACTTTCATTGATAGGCACTTTCTTTGCCCAATCATTGTCATCTTTTCTCTCCACATGACCAAACCAGTGAAGCCATCTTTCTGCGTGCACTCACTGATGCTATCCAACTTTAATCTTTTCCTGAGATCCATGGAGCTTAGCCTGCCCTTCAGGGTTACATTACACATCCACCAAATCATTCTCATGTCATTTCTTTCCATGCAGCTGAGATCTTTAGCTTTCATTGACCATGTTTTGCTGCCATTCACCATAACACTCTGTACACATACCTTGTAGACTCAGCCTTTGGTTGGAAAAGATAGAACTCTGCTGGTTATCAGTGCCAATGGATCACAAAACTTACTCCATCCACTCCTCACCCTTGTAGTCACATTTGCATCCACCCCTCCACAGGCCTTTATGGTGTCAGCATGGTAACAGGATGTCTCCACTACTTTAATTTCTTCAAGATGCACATTGTGAATCTCAAAATTGGTGTTTAGATCTCCACTCACCCTTTTTGCAGTTTAAAGGGGAGTTTACTGACAACTTTCTTTTTATCCCACTCCACTTTTTATGCACCAATTGCTTGCATGTAACAAATAAGTACTTTAATAGAGTTTTCTATATTTACACATTGGTATTGATCAAAGCAGCAGTCAATAGAGTGCTTACTACATTGACATCATCAAGTAAGGAGCCAACATCTGCCATCTTTTTTCAATAGTTTATAACTATGCAACCTTCTGATAAGGATGCATAGTTTGTCATTTTTTTGTGTAGTAAAATATAATATATACACTAATAAGATATGTAATTCCTCTGCAGTGCTGTTCATAAAGCTTTCTGAATAATTCACTGATTTTTTACTCTACATGGGATCATAAATATGCAACTTACTACACTTGTAACTAAAAGCACAGGCAGATGTTTTATCACATGTAGTAAGGAGGCTGGTTATTACCAATAGCTAAAGATTCTTCACAATTTCCCTCACAAATACTCAACTACTCTTATTATAACTGCTGCATATAATATAGCATTTTTAACAGGATATGCCTCTAGCTTGATAACAGTTTCCTTAATAAAGTTTAAAAACATTTTGGTACACTAGCTAGTGTTCCAACAACAATTGGTACCACTACTTTGCTTATATTCCAGAGTTGCTTAATTTCTGGTTTGAGGTTATGATATTTTGTAACCTTCAATATTTCTGTTTTAGTTATCCTTTTATCCCTTGGTACTGCTATGTTTAGACTTGATCATCTTATCCCATAGGATCTTATGATCTTTCAATCATACCAAATTTCAGGTTTTTCTAATTGAAATTTTTCACATATTCTCCATCTGAGCAACTTTATTGTGTCTCCTTTTATATTCTTTTTATGCTAGTATGTTGATTCTGCTTTCTGACCACATAATCCACAGTTCAGTGATTCTGCAGTTTTACCAATGTTATGCTTAACATAATTAGTTTTAATGGCTCAGTTAAAAATCACTGATAAACTGACCATACATTTGTCTGTCTCTCAAGGCTTCCTGCTATTTTTCATTCAAAAATGGCCTTAACTCTTGACTTTTTACACATTTCTTAATGTCTGATAAGCCTGCATGTTAAACACCTTGCAATAGAGTATCAGTTGGCTTCTTTAGGTACCACCCCAAATTATTCTCCTCACTCCTGACACCATCTTTGCAGCTCCTTAATCATCTCCCACCCACTTTTATCAATATACAGTAAAGTCAATCTACATCACTTTTGGAATGAAGCCCTTTATGCATGGTAAACAATTTCTGAGTTTTTCTATCAAGATCCTTTCATCTGTGTTGCACTTAACAAGGCCAGCTCCTTACCTCATCACTGACTCTGCCCATATATTATGGGGTATTTACAGCCTTCCTCTTTAATAGTTTTTACCACACTTCTGTAAGGTAATATAACGTTAGTTGCTTTTGTGCTAAAAGAATGTGGTCATAGTCAGTTTTCTAATCCTTACTTTTGTTCAAAATTCTGTCTATTGCAGCAATAATGACCTTGGTTAACCAAAATTGTGTAGGACTCTGGAGAAGAAGCTTTGCCACTTGTATGTAATTCTGGAAGGTTTCTGGAGCCATAGTCATAATCAGATTTCTGTAGATGCTGGTATTGTTGTTGCTAGAGAGTTCTTGCATTAATGCAGGCCTTAGGTTTGGGATGCCTATGTGCAGGTTCTTTTATACAGTAACAGTTGATTAGGAGAGTATTGCAAGTTACCAATCTGTGTGATCTGATGTTCCATAACACCTGCACCTAAGTTGTTGACATCCTTTCTTAAATTTTCTTGACAGCCGTAACTGTTGCTTCTGTCAGGCCCTTTGACTAACTCTGTTCTGTTTTATATGGACCCCCCCCCCTAATCCCCCAGATGAAAAACAATTGCCAATGGAAGTATTTCATTCATAAAAAAAGCAAATATTCCAAGATTCATCACTTATACCACTTACAAGTAAAAGTTATTAGTTATTAACATCCCCACTTCCTTAACGTCTGCTTACGCAATGTTTAGATGTTGATGATTGGTACCATGTCTTCGATCTCACACCAATCAGCTACGTCACCAATTTGCTCCTCCTCGTCGCCAGAATCGTTGCTGGCGGTGTCTGTTGCTGCAATGCCTGGATAATAAATATTACACATTTTACAGATACGTTTACGCACTTCCATCCTCACAGATGGACAAATGGTGAAATGGGCTATTGAGCTACCTTTTATCTTTCATTCAAGCGAGTCATGCCTCCTTTCCTTTTCAGGTTTGTAAATACTGCACCTCCAGGGTATTGTAAATTCGTTTGCGTTTGCGTGTTTAAAGTTTTTGTGATCAAAGCGTTTTTCCTGGGAAGGGTACTGGTTCAATGTCCAGCTTCAAGACCTGAGAGAGATTAATTTTTTGTGGGAGCTTCTTTCCTTAGGCGATTGTAGTGCTGCGAACACTCACAAGCTCCAACCCCCACTTGTGTATCAGAGTTTTTCCTCTGCTAGGATTTAAACTTCCTTAGCCGGACTAGCCTTCCCTGCGACTCCAATGCTGTATTGGTTATGACTAAGTCGTGTCTACCCTTCCCCATGCCCCCAGAAGAATAACCACCCAAACGTGGCGTAAAGGTACGACTATGGAGCTCATTTGCATTCTCGAGGCGCAATTAGATACCTAAGAAAATTGACCCTGGCAGGGGCTATTTCAGCCTAAAGCTCGTAAAACGGAGAAAACTCCCAAAATTTCAAGGCAATTAATTGTTTAGAATGCCCCAAATAAAGTACTCAGAATATGCTGCTAAAGGAAACCGGTAATTTTCTGTTATGTTTTAACCCAACGTTATATTCCTTTTGCCGGTCACTTAAAAACGAAACAACCACAGGATTGATTACAGTAAATCAGGCCCCCATGTGAAAGGTTCGTTATTTAAAAGGAGAGATTGATGTTAGCTAGTTAATGGCGTGTTTACAGAGTAATATTGTACCCAGTACACCTGCTGTACGAGGGATTCAGTTAACATCTTAAAAGTAAGGTAAAAAATTTCTTAACAATTCATTATGCTTCTCTCTGCAACTTCATCAAAAGGACTTACACGAAGGATTTTGAAAATATTCAAAAGCGGTGTTTCTTCCAAGACAAAATCACTGACAGTATTTTTATTGCCCGTTGAGTAACTGCCAGTGCTAACCAAATCGGTTTTGTGACGGCTACCTCGATACTTCTTGAAGGTTGTGAATTGTTACGGTCTTCAAGAAGTGTGGAGGTAGCCGGCAGTGGTATGCAGCCCGTTTCTCGTTGTCTGAAATTGACTTAAAACCTCTGAAGTACTCGCAGAATACAGGGAAGTTGTAAAGCAGCAACACAACCAACATTTCTAATAAGATTTCTGCAACTTGGAAATTGCGCTTTTCAATTTTAATGTCCGCCGTTCGTATTGAAGAAAATAAATGAGACGTAAGTGTGTTAGAAAGACACCGGCTAATATCTTCCTTGGAGGAGACATTCGCCCTCCCACATGATGGTAGGTAGACGACATGACTGGAGGATGTGTGCAGCTGAGTAATGCATCGAAATTCTGAAATGCAACATGTATGACCTCTGGAAGTCTAGGGTTGTAATCTGGACTACCTTCGCAAAAGGGAACTCCAATAGCTTTTACAAGACCTTTGAACTGCCTTGAGCGATCCTCGCACACTGTCGGATGGATCACCTAACGTATATTTTCCATGAGAATACGCAGTTGAACAGCCATAACTCCGCACACCAATGTTGAGTACGGACTGTAAAACCTCATGATGGGCATAAGCAGAGCAACATCGAATGTTGCACCCGGCATTCACCGAAGGGTTCAGTTTGTGCTATTTTCCCTTTACAAAGTCGAGACCCTCTTTAATAGAAAACGATCATCGTGAATGGGGTTTGTTCTGTTGCAGTGGCTGTGCCAACTTTGGCCTTGTCTTTCATAAAGATGACGAAAACGTTTTTACTCAAGCAGGAAATATCTTTTATCTCCTGTCTTGTTGCAAATTAAAAGTCGGCGTCGCTGTGCGATGTCATTTGCTGTTTTTTTGCGAAGCTTTACAGTAGTAACCTTTCCGAAGGTGGGAAGTTGCCCTCAGTACTGTAATGTCTTAAGCAAAGGTGAAGTCCCTATCGACTCCAAGAGTACCCCCCATCTTCGTCAGTCAACTGTGCAAATCATTCGTTTTCTTGCAGGCATTCAGGATTTCAGTGCGTCGACGAGCATTGGGCCTGCACCATCAGCTACCAAATCAACTATAGTTCGAAGTCCTGGATAGTTTTCTTCCAGAAGGTAGACTACGTTGTCATGCGTAAATTTGTGTGTTCACTCTATTTCTGATGGTGTGTCAACAAGCATGGGTGTGGCGGATAAAGACGAAGTTTGCAAATTTGATGACACTGTGCCAATGTGTCCCCGAGTAAACTTTCTCAGTCACAAAAAGGCATTTGGACCAGTTTCAAATTGAAAGCTCCATTTTACCACTAAGTTTGGCAGTTTTCATTGGGGTTGTATGCTGTGGTACGGCTTGTGGGAAATCTTGGAACATAAAATGGGTTCTCATGACGCAAAAGCAGTTTCCCTGTTAAAATACTGTAAAATGAAGCTCCAAAATTTGAAACTGGGTAGTCCAGCATTGGATCACAATATCGTTATTCTGAGAAGAAAATGTCCTGACTAAATCATAGTTCTGGAAGCCAGAAGACTTGAGGTCTTTTTCCGGGTTGGAATACCCTTTTTGATATTTTGGTTGTGTTTTGCATTAGGCAGAAATTGCAAAGGTTGCGGCTTTTTCAACAAAGTGTGGTAGGTTGCTAATTTCATAAAACGGATCAAGTGAGCTAAGCAGGACGATATTGAGACTGTTCTAGAGTGCCGCTGCTGGTGGTTAACACGACACAACGTGTATCAGAGCAACAATTTTTTATGACCATAAGTCATAGCTGTAACTCAACAGCACTAAGCGCCACCCTTCATTTTTTGTCCTTAATCTTGATTCGGTTCTTTAATGGTTTTAGCCGCTCTGTTTGGGTAAAAATTAGGCAAAATGCTATTATTGGGCAGAAATTTTTCAGACAAGTTTTGGTCTTTTTGGTTAAAGAATTGCAAAAAATGTAATACTGTTGAGCAAAGAATTTGTTTTCTCGTTACGAGAATGGTAATGTTAAGATTGGGAACAAAACGTAATGGGAAAAGGCACAATCATTCAATGTGATAACCATAAGAATATAACCATTTTCTTTCATGGTGGTGAACATCAGACTTAACTTTTAAAGCTAAAGTAGTACATTTAACTTTAAATCTTCATAATATCTTATGCAATACAAACACTCAACACGAAGCTATTTGCGTTAAACAAGATCTGATTAAAATGGATTTTGAAAATTGAGCTGTTTTTAAAGTTGATCGGTGGGCATAATGAGCTCTTATGAGTCTCAATTGGAAGCAAGGCCCAGTCTCAATGTAAATCAGTACTCAATCAATTGTTTAGAATTATTTTGTGGAGAGGGAAGGAGAGAGAGTGATCTGAGCAGCGAATATGTAGTGGATGCAGCATTGGATCGTAATATTAGCAATCAAGTAAACCTAAAATAAAACTATCCAGCTTTTAATAAATTACACTATTGTAAAAGAGCAGTCACCATATAAAGAGAATTAATATATTCCAACATCTGTTGATTTATCTTTTGCTTTCTCTGATTCTCAATATAACTTACGATTTCAAGTAAAGGTCTACGATAACTCAAATGGTCTTAATTTTCTATTTACAACTACATTCAGTATATGAACAACTACAAACACTACACTGAAAACTGTAAGATGGGATCTATATTTCACTCATAAAACAAACTCAGAACTAGCCCGGTTCTTATATTAATCTAAATTCGACCAAATGTGTAAGGCTCTTCTGAGTAATGCGGCTTGACCTGCAGAAACATAAAAGTCCCTTCAATGTATACAGAGCCTTTAAGAGAACGACCATGTCATAACAGGGGAACCTGAAAAACCTATAAAAATCCATTTGAATAAACAAAACCTATCTTTGATAACAGGCAAATACTGTCGCTATAACCACAGAGCAAACTGATAAAAACGGCGGATCCTGGAAGTCTTAAGGACGGCCTCTACAATTAAAAAGTATCAAACTATACCTTGAGGACGGTCGTACAAGAGTAAACCCCTGTCTAAAATACAAAGCCAAAAGAATTTGCTCCAGTCACGAAACACTCCTAATGTTTATATGACAAAAGAAAACAAATGTCAAATGAACTTGGATGCGCCAATACAAAAAAAAACTTAGGTCCGAAACAACTTTAGATTCTGCCTACACAGAAAGGCTGGATTCCTGGTCACAGTGTGCGTACTATTGAACGAACGTACACTCCTCAACAATTTGACTACCATGATAAGTTATACTGTTTTAAAACCAGTTTTAAGTGGTACATTATCTCAGTCCCTAACGTTGAAACTGGTAATCTCACTAATTTCACCAGCCAAAATTAAACGTGGCAACAGTCACTGTCAACAAACCGAAATACGGAATCTAAAATCAGCATTTCGGTTTGTTTTAATGTGCTACATGCAACTGGATCTTTCATGATACAAACCAAGAAATAACAACCACAAAATGTCTAGTTTAGGTATAGGTTAACAGCAGTATTGACTCGGCTACTAACAGACAGCCAGGCGAAAATACCCAACATAAGGGAAGGGTACTAAATGTGGTAATATACTAAGTTAAGTTGACAGTTCCCAACTTTAAGAAAACTGCTACTAACTCGGTTTCGGATATAAGTATAAGAAGAAAATTATGCACAGTTCGCTGTATTGATGTACAAGTCAACCTGAAATTCTCAACATAAAATAATACATACAAGCTAAGGTTCTCAGTTTCTTAACTAAAAAACACCACTCATTAACCACGTTTTACGATTAAGACAAAAGCACGCTCTCGTGTGACCATTTTGGGAGCCTTTTAATGTTGAAACATAGTTAAAGTGTGTACCTATTTTGACCTGGATTCTCCCAGATTTTCATGATTTTACATTGTCATCTATTGTACTCTTTTATATTGTACTTTTCTTACCTTGGAGCTTAAGAAACGTAATAGATAACGTACCGTAATCCACTCATAATATATGTGTTAGGAGGAACGAATACTTGAGACTTATGAAACACGGGTAGGTTTATCAAAATAATTAAGCTGACCTTCGAAACCCGTGCACTGTTATTCAAAAAATGTAAAAGGAGGCATTTATAAGAAGTTAACTTTAATCTCCTTACAAATTGGTATTGTTCTAAGCCTGTTTAGCTCGTTTGGGAATTGTAATATATGTACCAGCATGCTCCAAGTAAACCAAAATGCCAACTATTAAAAACCGGATTAATATGTTAATAGAACACCATGCTTCATGTACAAAAAAATCCAGTTTTTTTTCCAGCTGGATAAAATGAAACAGCTTATTACCACCACCTTGGGCGGTGCGAAATATGTCTGTCCAATAAACAGTTTTCCTAATTCTCTCTCCCTGCACCTTATTTCAGGTTATTAATGTTTATTTCTTCTCATCCCACCTTAAAAACTCAATGTAAACAAATGCTACTTTACATCCAGATAAGCCAGATAAAAGTTAGCTTGAACAATTTTCAGCCATGTCCACAACATGATAAAAATAGAGTGACAACCAGAAAACCTTTTTAATAAAATTACCCGATGAATTCTAGCATAAAAAATAAAATAATGCTCTGAATGTAGTGCCTATAAAAATTAAACACTAACGCCGATAACCATAATCTGCTTACTATACAACACGGTAAACTTTCAGTGTAAACCAATTGGTCCATGAAATGAATAAAATATCAAGTCAATATGAACTGTACTGGGCTGACCGATAGGAATACGTCTTACTAAATTAGTGATTTTTTCATTCACAGAGAAGTGTTTTGGAGTTAAATATTACTAACACGGCTAGTTATACACAAATTCAGAAGGTTGTATTTCCAAACGACAGCACCAGTAACGGTATCTTGAGCTAGGTTTAGGCCTAACAAAATTGGGAACATTAACCCGTACCAACGTACCGAGAATTGAAACAACTGTTCCTGCCATAAAACATGTGCAATCAAACGTAGACGTTTCTAATGCTGCGATACTCCACAGAGGGGAAGGTTTGCTGTTCGTTAATGACGAACAATGTACACCAGTAATGCTATTAACAGTTATTGTGCCACTGCAATGACCTGTGTGAAAATGTTTGAGTTGTCAATCCTAAACTAAGGAACCCCACGTAAAAAATAAAGTTACATAAAGCATTTCACAACTAGATCATACTGCAAAAACTGATCTCCGACATTAATGTAAAATAGCTTTTGCTGCAGCAGTCATTCTACACTCTCCTACAACCAAAGTGCATCCAATACAAAGGACGAGATTTACATGGCAACGGTCATATTATCCTGGTTTTACTCTGTTCGTGTAAACCTTGAATTTTCTGTTTTTCTTGTGCGAGTCTGTAAAGACATTTAGAAAGCACTGTTATAAACAACAAAGTGAATGAAAACATGAAATGAAATAAAAGTTAAATTAACCGCAAATTATATATATATATATATATATATACACTAACGCCGAATGCGAATTTAGTTTTTGTTAAGATTGTATTTTTCATTTATGCACCTTTCGGTGTGTGTATATATATATATATATATATATATATATATATATATATATATATATATATATATATATATATATATATATATATATATATAC
>RDPX01000469.1:223475-242119 GCA_003991215.1 Morbakka virulenta | reverse complement strand
CCCTGTCTGTGTGTATATGTATATATATATATATATATATATATATATATATATATATATATATATATATATATATATATATATATATATATATATACACCGATAGGTGCATAAATGAAAAATACAATCTTAACAAAAACTAAATTCGCATACTCATAGCTCATAAAAAACACCAAGGAAGTGCTGAACTAACATCAAAACAAGTGGGGAACAGAACGAGGTACATCAAATGAACCAGGATAAGCTCGGTAAATGAAAAAAAACAAAGTACATCCGAGAATAAATTCCCATTTACGCTCTCTCGCGCAAAAAACTCATTCACACGTAAAGCACATAACAATTTTCAGAAGGCAAATCGTAGAAGCTGTACAGCGTTTCATTTGCTTTTAAGTTCAACGCTACAATGAAAACTGCCTATCTCTCTAACAGGCTTAATCAACATGCAAGTGATGGATAAAGCCTGAAGGTATTCACGATATGAGAGAGAAAAAGTTCAAAATGCAATAATTCTTACTTTTTTAACTTTCAAAGCTTAATAACTGCATTTCACGCTGGTAAAACCTTAAAAATATATATCACAGTGTATTACTATTACGGTAGAGTAAGATGAGAGAAAATACGGTTCCAGTAAGCGGTTTACATCCGGGACCAATTGGTTAAAATTTCAGTATTTTGAAAAAAAACAAAACTTCGAGGCCCAGACTTCTTGCAAACCCAGAAAATTTATGATGGCATTTTTGCTGGGAGTAACTGGTTACCGTCATTAGTTAAACTACCACACAAAATCTAATTTTCTTAATTATGTGCATTTTTCCTCTACAAGTTTGTTAAATGAATACGCATACGGGTCCCTATAAAATTGTCCCCTTCCCTCCTGAACTAAGCTGTTCGAAAAAATATATAAAACTATGCGCTGTGTACAAGTATCTTATCTAATATCAATATAGGAATTTTTAAAAAGAAAAGTACATAGCATGCCCATACAAAATCAAACCGTTAATTCTTTTTCTTACTCTGTAATGCTATCAATACCATTACAGTCATGGGCTGCAACACCAAATCACTAAATAATGTTACCATTTCTGTAAACCATATCATCAATACCACTGGCACCTGAGAAGCGTGAACATTTTTACACCTTTTGTTATCAGCGTTCTCATTATAACCACCAACTTTTCATCATCAGTGTGCCAGATTGAAATCTAGGTTACTGAGCATTAAAAAGATACACATAAATGTTCTTCTTACTTTGTAAGATCTTCAACATCCATCAAAAGGGAGTCCTGTTCGGCGTGTAATGTGTCCCTACTCATTAGTTCTGTCACCAACTGATCAGAAATTTCTAGATAAAAACAAAACAATATCAATATCAAGAATTCTTGTCAAAAGAAGGGAACCATGCCACGTGTGAAACAACAGACATGGGCAAATCAAGAAAGAATGTTGGGCACGTTCAAAATGCTATGGGCAACCCCGGGGTGTATGGTCGTCCCTACACACCTAATGAAAAAGTGGGTATAGGCCACAAACAGAATGAGTATTAACTGTAAGTCAGACAAATTCTTCCATTTGAATTTCATACGTAGAATTTGGCTGACCCAAAATATTTGCGGTATACACAATCTGATCAGTTCCACGGAATATTTGGGTTTCTCAAAAGATCGTCACTAACGGAGTTTCACACTCAATATAATAGTTGGCATTGGCATGTTCAAAGCTGGCGTCAATCAAAAAGGTGACAGACAGAAAATTCTGAATTTTATGGACTCAAAGGCAGTCACAGATGTAAGGGCTTTATCACATCACGAGTCGTAATCTTCTTCTGAGCTACGCTTCGAGAGAAACCCTCTCATCGTCAGCCTACTGCCGTGAGTAGGCACGACAGTTTTATACTTTCACAGTGTGGACCGGCGTGTAGACAGGAATCGAGTTGTTTTGAGGAGTGGTATCATACCTTTTTTGTGCATGTTGTGTGGGTGTGGGGGGTTGTGCTTGAAGCCATACTTCTGGAAGGGTGTAGGATATACTGTTGATGTGGTTGCTGTGCTGCATGGAATAGATTGTTTCTTTTATTTTTCTTGTTGTTGTGTTGATTTCCTTGTCCTTAATCCTCTTATTTTCCAAGTCAAGGGTGTGATCTCGTGTCCGCCTTTTTTATGATTCTTGGTGTCACCTTTTTGAACAAAAATGCAACAAGATACTGATAATAATAATAATAAAAATAATAATAATAATAATAATAATAATAATAATAATAATAATAATACTGATGGTATCCATGGCATGTTGCTAAACTATTAAGTTGGGACGAGTGTGACTATTACATCGCTACCGTCTAAAATGCATAGAAATGGAATTTATGCCTAAAACCATACCACAGATTTACCTATCATTAAAAGCATACTGAGTAGGGAAATAAGTAAGTTTCCCACTAATACCATTGTCTCTACATAGAAGGGTCTCGGAAAATACATTTTCTACGCATTTATCCATTTATTGGAACTTGTATAAGTAATCATTAGGAATTATTGGACAATGCACTATTTTCAATTGCGTAAGGGGCTTATTTTCCCAAATTCTATCCGGATAACGGCTAAAAATTTGTATATTAAAGTAGTTTCTAAAAGCAGTGGTATCCAGACTGCGAAGGCCTTTTACTGGCGAAATACCAGTAACTGCATTTTCTTATATGTAATATAAAGCTTAAGTTTTTATTCGTAAATAAAATACATAAATAAATAAATAAATAAATAAATAAATAAATAAATAAATATATTCAAGCCATCTGAAGGGTGAAAGTACTCCGAAACCAATGAGTTTCACAACCTAGCTGTCTGAGGAAAGAAACTACATTCATCGAAAGATATACTACAACGCGAAGCAAAAACTGTATGAGAATAAGGGCATTGAGAAAAACGTGTCACGTGAGGCGCTCAAACTGAACTGGTAAGAGCAAAAAGAGCCCATTAGAACATTTCCCTAAGATTATAACTACAGAAAAGACTAAGAAAAGCTACATTTCGTCGATGGGGCAAAGGCTGGAGGGTAGCAGCAAAATTTAAACATATCAAGTTGCAAATAGGTCTCTGAACTTCATCAAGAACATTAAAATAAGATACGGGAGCACTTGCCCAGATGTGGGAACAGTAGTCCATGCAAGAATGGATGATAGACGTATAGAGATACAAAATAGCCTCGACCGTAAGGTATTTTGTAGCTCGATACAAGGAACCAGTATTTTCAGAAGCAGATTGAACATAATACACCCGAAGAAAGATCTGGAGAAAGTAACAAACCAAGCAACCTAGTTCGTAAGCATTCACCATGCGGAGAGGCAATCTCGCTAGGTTTAACATCAGAATGATTGTCTTTATCTAGAAATCTAAAAAAAATGAACATAATGTACAAAAGCTAGCTAGTATTCAAAGTTGAAATCACACACCCTTGGAAAGTAGCAGAAGGGAGCATACTGGTTACAGTTATATCCAATTATTCTTTTACTCATAATAAACAGCAATTAAAAAAATCAAACCAATGGCTACATCCGAGCAATTGGCCAAAGTAAGTAAGAGTTCGAGTTGGCTACATGACTTTTGCTTAACAAGCGCTACAATAAAAGTTCTTTTCCATAAGCAAGGTTTTCACTTTGAAGTGGAAAACGCAACTATATTTAAAGCTGCCATAAAAAGGGCAAAAACTTGACATGTCATTCCGTGACCTAAAACTAAAACCCTGATGGGGTTGATAGTTAAAGATGACCTGTTAATTTCCAACGAAATTGGCTATGTTTAAAGCGGAATAATGAAGAAAGAAATCCACCCTAAAATGACTGGGATTAGTAGATCAATCAGGGCTAAGAATAAGTGGAATAAGGGCTTAGAATAACAGGTCTCATCAAAATAACAGTTTCGCTGCAGGGAAATAAGTGGAATGGTATGTAAAGACAGTAGTTTCATCAGACTTAAAAATTCTAAATGTAACGCCTACAGAAAAATAAAGTGATACCGGTAGTGGCCAAATAAGTTAAGAAGGTAATGAGATTACTTAAGGTTTTCATGTAAATTTCTGTTGTTTTAAACACAACAAGTAAATTTTGTTTACAAACCACCTTTGCTTTCTAAAATGTTAGTTTGGCTCCGTTACGTGTTTTTTTCTAAAAAAAACTTACAAACTATGGTTACAAGTAGTACACCTAGCTTACAACACTTTGGAAGAAAGGCGTGGGGAAAACTTGTACTTGTCAAACTGTAGTAATAACCGAGTTGGTTTTTTTAATAAATTGTATCCACTGATATGTCACATTTATTTTGCTATGCTGGCTGTACACATCAATAAGAAAATGAACTGAAGGAAAAATATAAGCATTAAAGTTACAATTAACAGAGGTGCTTTCCATTCATCGGGATTTCAACCTGGTTTTTTCCTGAGAATAAAATGTTCTTTTAATGCAAGTAAATGTTTTTAAACAAAGTATTCATCCCAGTGGGAACTTTGTTACTAAACGATCAATGTAGTCGGCAATCTACTCCAATTTGAAGCCAAAGTTAGACGAAGGAAAAAAGGGCTCTGACGTAATAAAAGCTTTAGTATTTGTGTGGTCCAACTTAGTATATCTTTTATAAAAAATTCCTTAGCATTCACGGTCAAAAATTACCTAGCAGAAAGTAATGGCCTGTCACCTGATAACTCATGATGCCCCCCCCCACCCTCCCTTTAATGCTGAAATTGCGATACTCCCAAAACTGTGCTTAACAATAACTAGAACTTAACCATCGTCAGTCATAAAATCGGTTTGACGGTCGTCACGCATCATTGGGGTTACCCTAAAAAACTCTACCCCAGGGTATCGGCCTGCTGTTACCAATCATGATACCAAAAATATGTCGTGTCATAATACAAAAGGTGCTTGCGAAAAGTCCCTTGAAAAATAAAACATAGGAATAAATTATGGGTCAACGGAAAAAAATTAAGCCAATTTTTATATGTGGAAATATGCATTTACTTTGACCACTCTGAATACCAACATGATAATATTTCTAAGTATGCTTCTCTTCACACTCTCTTCTTCCCTGTTCCTTTAAATCAACTGAAAATAAACAAAAAGACCTAGCTTCTGCAAGAAATGCACCAGTGCGTTGTTTATAAGTCGTTTCAATGCTAAAATAACGACAAAAAGATGACTTGCAGGTCGATACTTGCCAGGGCCAAACGCACCACCAGAGCTCCTGAAGAACGGGGCAACATTAGAATCCTTCCAGGAAGATGGAAAACAAGACTTTGGTAGGCAGTGATTGAAAAGTATGGACAGCAAACGAGACGGCTTAGAAGCACACTCTTTCAAAAGTACAGAAATCTAATCTAAAAAAGCTTTACATTAATCAAACCTATGAATAACACTGGCAACCAGGCTTGGATTTATGACAGAATCCAAAAACTAATCAGTTTAAGAAAGTAACTCTGGGAAAGAAACACCAGTGTCATTTAGAAATGAACTGCCGGAAAACAATCTGGCAAACAGTAATGTACCGTTAAACCTGCTGCTCGACAATTAAAATTTAATGTTGTGTATCAGATGTTAATTATAATGGCATACTTGTTAAACCTATCTAAAATTAAGAGCTTGATAGACTACAAAAAAGTTTGATAACCACCTTGTATTTTCCTTCTCAAATCGTTTTTGATTCTTATAAGCTCTTCAGTTGATTTTAGCTCCATTTGGTGTACCAATATTTTTCTCTGTGTATCCTTTTCTTTCTGCTGTTCTTCTTGCTTCCCATGGAGTTCAAGTGCGTTTAAAACCCTCGCTGACTCCTCCTCTGGGGGAGTGGCGTTTTTCATCCTTCTGATGTCCGTAACTCGTTCTATATTTAAATCCACTAGATCTCCAGGGACATAACCCGAGTCACGTGAATCAAGATCCCTATCTAATTCTTGCAGAAGATTTACAGTAGTTGCAGAAATATCTGTGTAAGGCTGTGTTCCGTTCAGATAATCCGGTGTGTGTTCGTCATCAACTAGGTAAACTTTTACTTCCGGGTCACTATCGTTATCCGTAATACTAGAATCATTATCATCCACAAAACACATCTGTAATGTTGGGCCACTTCGATTTAGTTTTGAGACAATGTCGCTCTCCTCTCCATCAGTGCCGTCCTCAGGAGAGTTGATTCCTGATTCTGGTTGAAGAACGGATTCTATGGTATCCCAATCCGTTGTTGGGGATGGCAGACTTTCTTTGATGCTTGATGACCTTGAATCTTGGCTTTCAAAAGCCAACTTTCTTATTCCTTCTCTTACTAATTGTTCAGTAAGCACACGGTCCGAAATAAATTCCCCTAAAAATGACGAGTGTGAATGTTCTCCTCTTTCATCGTACGAACTGCTCTGATTTTCATTTAAGTTATCCTCTAAACTATCGTCAAATTCGTCAGTTCGATTTGGGCATACTGTTCTATAGGCCCCTTTAAATGTAGAAACCGTAGATATATCATCACTGTACACTGGCTCAATAAGACCTGAGTCTGTTGGTTCATATTCGAAATCTACAAGGTGATCTTCGAATTTCCTTCGGTGGTGCGCTCTCCATGCTCTTTGAATCCTGGCAAATACAACAGACATGATTTATTCATCAGCTTTAGTCAAAGAACTATCAGGAAAAGCTTAAATTCAAATTAACAAGGAGTGGCATATTATAAACTTCACTTACGCCAAATTACAAAAATAGAGTATAGAGACATCGCACCATTAATTTTAAATCTGGTTTCCATTTATCCCGGCATATCTGATATATCATTATCCACTGATCCCTCTTTAATGTAATTTCTGGGCGATTAATTCCCAACTAAGTAATGTTAAGCAAAAACTTAAACTGAAGTGTGAAATAAACATGTCATTTCACCATAATCGGAAAATTCACACTAGCGAGTAATAATGTGGAAGTAATGAACTTTTTGTTGCTGCTTGCAATGATAAATACGTACAATGTCCTGTGTCTTTTCTACACGTAACAACACGGCAAAAATTAAGGTGAACTCAAAAATAGTGAGTTCGTACACGTTACTGTATCGCTGCATATCAATATGCTAACCAATCAAACTATTATTTCAGGTCATGACAGACTAAACTTCTGAAATAACCAGACTTTAATGAGAGTTAAACCACCGAATATTCTGTATGAAATGATATTGTACTTCTGGATCTTAGAGGATGGTGCCCACCTATGTGTGTGTGTGTCTGTCTGTCTGCCTGTCTGTAAAAGATGACCGAAAGCCGATTTAAGGCTGTTGATGTAGGATGCATGACATCTAGAATAACATCCAAGGCTTGAAAGTGACTAAAAAGAACGGTTTGCTGACTCGGTGGAGCTGGAGGAAATAAAAAGATGACTTAAAAAAGAAGAAAGGCTTACCGGTGCTAGTCAAGTGGCAGAGGTGATTACGATGGATGAAATACCAGAGGCTGAGTTTGAAAAACAACCAGTGATAAATGTTCTAATGAAAATAATAGAAGGGAAGCAAATTAGAAATGATACAAAATTATAAAAGAAGGGAATTAAAATAAAAAATAGTATGAAAAAGGCAGGCCAAATCCGTGAATGAATTTGTTAAAAAAGCAAAAAAATGCTGATAGGTATTAGAACGGATAACATAACAAACAAGTTGATTAGTGCCACTGCAGTGTTTGCTCTGAAGAAACTAGGCTTTGCGAAACTGGAGAGAACATATAACGAAAGAACTCTGGTGGCAAATAACAATAAGAGAAGCTATGAATGAACTCTGAAATAATATTAACAAATACTGTTAAACATAAAAAGAGAGGTAATAAAAGCTCTTGGCCGTGATGGAGTTCAGGAGTCTGAGATTAAGAAACTTTGCCCGGCTAAATGATTTGGCAAACAATGGAACAGAAATACTAGTGAGACAGCTTATAACCACTACTATTTATCACAAGTAAGATTCTCCTTACGAACTCTTCATAAAAATCAAAACGGGGAATATATTGTATGGCGTTCGGATGAAACATCTGTTATTCATGGGCGGATTAACATGAAATGTTGACCACGTTGGCCAAGATATGGTCATGTTATGTGGAATTAAAAAATGTAATGTTGCAAACTTGAAGCGGGTAAAGCTAACAAAAATTAGTAATTAAATTTGTCAATGGTGAATATATCAAGCGGGTTGGTGAAGAAGTTTACAATTACCTGGGTACAATGGACCTACAGGACCTACATAGTATAAAGGGAGAGGATATAAACTACACATTCTAAAATGAAAATTTCAGGAGGGTGCGTCTTGTCATGCAATAAAAACTTAATGGCAGAAGTACGATTAAAACAGCAAATATCTGGGCAAACTCTCTGATACGATATGGGGCAGGAACAATAAAATGTAGGAAAGAAAGTATGGGCCAAAGATCTTGAAAAGTAATGCCAAAAAAATGACCTTCAGCCTTGAGGTGATATAGCAAGAATTGTGTCAACAATGAAATTAACTATTTAGATATTAAGTATTTCAGTGGCAACATCATGCCAAAGGTAAGAGATCAGAGATCGTGGGAAAATGGATGCCAAAGAGGCAATAGCACCAAATGAATGCAAAAATACGGCAAGAAAGAACTGGGAAAACAAGGGAAGGAAAGGCCGATGTATGACCAATAGAGAATACAAACGGGAAGGATTGGGGAAAAAACTGATCACGGTTAAGGAAAAGTGATCTGAGGGAGTGCACTGACGTATCAGTGTAAAGGCCATAGGAACAGTCTCTGCGCACTAGTTACATTAAGCACTATATCGATAAAACAAAAAATAAGCCCAAATAAATATGAGTAATTAAAAAGTAAAATGAAAAGCAGAGGTATGCGGAGGCGACAATTATTGTTGTGATTGGGGCGCTAGAATGTATATTTTATTTTTTTTCGAATCAAGCCCCTCGAACAAATGGTGTAAAGTTTGCACGATTGATAAGATAAGATTGGCATTCAAGCAGGCCCTATTTGCAGAATGTGCAAAAAGAAAGATGTCACCATTGGCCATAAACGTAGTACATGGAATAAAAGGGACGACATAACAAAGTGGCTTTGATTCTCCACTGGGCCTAGGAGTTTGAGGTTATGAACACAATAAAAATGGCACCAACATGCACCTTGAAAATGGGCTAGAAAATGATGTTGCGGGGTTTTGACATTGAAACCACCCCGAAATTCAGGCAAGCACCTCGTTTAGTATTAGTGGACAAACAATAAAACGCGTACGTTTATCGATGTTGCCATTCCACTGTAAAAATATGCTGACACCAAAGAAGCTGGAAAGATTGAGAAATATGACGACCTATATTATAATATGATAAGTATCATATCATTTGGTATACATTACAACATCGCTTAACGTGGGCTATTTAATGTTATTTTTTGTCAGTAAACAGGTCAATAAATATCTAGTCTGAACTCAATACTGTAATACGGGCTTCGCACTGGTGCTAAGATCCTTCTCTTTACTGTCCGTTATTAAACTTGTGACAGCGAGGAGTGCTGTGGACAGGAATTGTTGTCATACAACAACAACGGTTTGAGCAATGTGCCTTTTCTCGACTGTTGTGGGACCCCACTTGTAAGGTTAAAGTAATGCTGCCCTTTTTTATTTAGCTATTTCATCTTACTCTTGTGGCTGTATTTAAATTCCTACGCTCGTTGCTGGGCAATAAATATGTTTTTTTTACTCATCTATCGTTGGGTCGTGTGGAACCATTTGAAAACCGGACATGGCATCATCAAGACCTTTGTTAACTTAACTACACTCAAGGGCTGAAAATCTGATGAAAAAGAACAAATATCTGCGAGTCTTAACTAAAAAAAAGATACTACTAATCCTGAGCACCCCTTACAGATATAAGCCAAAAGCATAATCATGAATACATGAACAAGTCAGAGTTGCCTCAGTTTTTGGAGGAGTAATTACCAAACAACCTTATTCTTTCCAGAAGTCCCTGTTAAATACCGGTTGAAAAAACTGGCTCCAGCAGGCATCTGTGACAAGTTAGCCAGGGCGCCAGAAGTCTAATTCCAGCCTTTCCCACAATAATAAAAAAGTACCTATTAACCCCCTTGAATGTTATAACGTTTAAATCTTTTACCGGCTGCATAATTTCTAAAATACGAAAATAAGAATAAAATTATCACAGTGGCTGTCAAGTATTCAATCCAGATGGGTTAACTCTAATCTTTTCAACTCATAACTGCAATCATTGAAAAGAGAAACCAAATGGTTGACAACCCCATCTATAATTTTCAAATGCTACAAATAACCACCGCACATTTTTTTCGCTCTATAAATAAAAAGCATCCATAAGCTTTGAAAGTCTTTCTAAGTAAAATATTTTCATTTTCGAATTTCATGCAGAATCATTTCACTAATGCCTTTTAAATTATGGCAGCCTTATACAAAATAGTAAGAAATTGCCGTAGAATATAATGCATTTTTACAAAAACAAATAGCCCTCGTCTGCTATGAGATCTTGTCACAAAAAGACTCAAAATCCTGCTCACCATTTGACTCTTACAGTAGTTCGTCACAGAAAGAACCTACATACGTACTACTTCCCTTACAAAAAAACTTTCGGGAGAAGTTCTCTTATTTTGCGAGGCTGATAATCTTACATTCAAAAAAACTTTTTATTTCTTTTTAACAAGATTAAGAAAATTATTTACCCTAACAAAAAGCTAAAAATAATGCTTTTATTTTCGCAGTAAAAAGTTCATCATCTGTGGGATTGAGAAAATACGCGTTGTTTCCTTTTAACTCGGGTATTCTTCCCAACCTTGTAAGTCCTAATCTCTACCAACAAGCCGGTTAATTGGAATTACAAGGAGCACAAATGATTTGTGATTCTTAGTTTTCAATAGCAAAGGAACCTATATAATTACTACTACAGTCATTAATTTACAAATATATGGTGCCACAAAGGCAAATCCAGCTGTTTTTGAATGGCTTCGGTACAGTGAATGGACAGGTTATTGATGAATGAGAAGCAACTGAATTGTACCACTCAAAACACATCACAAGTACCGGTAGTTGTGAAATAGAACTGTAATCGAATATTGAAAATTCTCAGTGAGCATCTATGGCTTGGCATAGATGCTCTTCTTTTGCTATTCTCTTCTATTATAGCAGAGCCACCGAAATCCAATACAAAATGATCGATCGTGGAACCTTTACAAATGAAGACATCTTTTTCATGTTTTGCCAATCTCATACAGAAACTTTCACTTTACTTAGTCATTGCCCCTCTTGCTCTCAATCTTCTTCACAGGCACTGACGGTTTCATTAACCACACTTACCCATTTTGCTCGATAATATCTACTTTTAAGTATAGTGGCTTCATTTCTCTTAAAATGTAACTGATGTGCATTTTTGTTTTCAAACATTCTTCTTAAGACAGCAAGAGTCTTGAGATTTCGTAACCTTGCTTACAGTCCCATTTTCAATCTTACCAAACCCTTTTGGGGTTTGGTAAGGATTTACATAAAGGATATTTCCCAGCCTACTTGTTGAAGTAAATTTTATTTCGTAAATCAGCTGCCCAAGATATTCTTTGTATGCGCCTGAATATACACATGGCAAATACTTGTTACACCCCTGACATTCTTTACTGATGGTCCACGTTTTTCTCTTATACAGCAGAATAGGGTAACATAACAACTAAAATTCTATTTCTAATTGTCCAAAACAACGTATTTAGAAATGTGGTTAATGACCTAAGATTCTTAAACTGCGCACCCAAACAATTCAATTCGTTCTATGCGGTTTCATTTTCGTACTTCAGATATGCAAAACATCAATACTTTGATTTGAGAAACGTCCAGTATCATTACAAAAGCTTAGATCCACAATCTGTAGGTCATACTGTGCTAATTTACGTTGCCGTTTACAAATTAAGGTAAACCTTAAGTAAACTTCTCATTTAGAAGCTTGTGGTTTTTTAACACAGTACAAAAAATAAATAAAACAGTGACTCCATGTTGCTTCAACCAACTACCAATTTTTTCTCTCTGGCAGTAATGTATAATGTTAACTACTTTACATGATGACCTAGAAAACGCAGAAATAGCTCTGATCTAACCATTACATTAAACTGACAGTTGGTCGGCTTTCAAATAAAAGCAAAATTTATAACAAATTGGGCTAACGTTATGCCTTCGCTAAAGTACTACACTATTATTAACTAATTCATTAAATTTGTATTTCCAAGCGCTGATTACTTTAAGCGCTCTGGCTGACTGCTGGGTCAGTAAGGAGACCATACGTATTCACGTTCTATGCCCTGTGTTGTCATGCCCATGGAATATGATAACACGCCACATGTGATCATTAGTTTCCACTAGAGTAACAAGAAGAGTATCCGTAAAAATCGCCCTGTCTGACGTAAGAGCTTTACAACATCAACAATGTCTATCGAACAGCATCTCATTGTCAACATTTAAAATTTTATTACTATCACATTACACAACCAAGAGCTCACTAATCTAAAGAAATAACACCACCGTTTCTTAAAAGTAAAAAATAAATGGGCAGTGAGTTTGTACTACTATATATTCACCGCTGTACCAGCCGCAAGATAAATCATCAGATAAACACGAAACAGCTTCTCATTGTGTAAATGTAATTGCTCCACAGTCTTGGGAAAGCTTACCCCTCTTCTTCTTGTCTGGCCAATTCTTTGGATTATTTTACTATGGACAGGCCAATTTCAGACTGAACCTTTGTCCTAACAGCTTTTTTCCCATAACTGCCAAAAGGTGGAACCTCTTGATCCCTCCTTTGTTTCTCTTCTCCAAAGATTTAAATAAGCTATGAATCGGACCTCAACCATTAACTTCTGCATAAATCTTCATGAAGATATTATCCTTCGGTGTTGTTTTCTTACGACGCGATTTTCTATTCAAAAAATTTATTCTAATACCTGAAAGTGGCACTGGATGTGGAGTAAAGCTAACAACATATTTTTCTTTACTTCTCTGATTGATGAGTTCCGTGGTCTACGGGGCATTCTCAAAAGAATCAACTGGGTATTAAAAGTTTAATGTTTTTGGTTTAGCATTTAGCCTTAAGTCGTGAACTCTGTTCGAAGTGGAGCATCAGGTGAATCAATTCCAGGTCTTTTAAGTATAAAGCTACACAGCCTATTTCCAAGCAATTTACCTTTGTCAAAAGATAGTGCCTGCATCCCTCAGTAGCACCGAATAAAGAAGGAACAACCGAATGACAGAAAAAAATAGTGAATATTTGTAATAATGTTAATCCTTTTTGGCAAAGATATGACAAACACACTGATCCAAGTTATGCCGTCTACATAAAGAAACGTCTTCCACAACAAAAGCTCAAGCGTCCAGGGTATTCATAGAGGAACCCATACTAATATGAGGGAGAGAGCCATAAACAGAACAACTTCCATTACACACATTTCCATCCATATAAATCTTACAACGTGCAAAATAGTCAGCTGTTTTAGAGTAAAGGATGACTCCCAACAATAAAAAGTCGCTCGCAAGCTTCCTTATTTTAAGAAAAAATAAAATCCAATTAGCAAGTATTAGTTTCGTGATGCTTAAATCAACCACTCATCTACCATTTGCTGGACCTTTAAGTTCCATTTCCAACCCCATTGGCGCAGCTGTTAATATTCAGTGTATGATTCACCATAATATAAATAACAAAAACAATAGTTTTCACTCTTTTGAATGTAAAAACAAATCAACCCTGCTTCACGTAAACACCTACCTCCAAATCTACCCCCAACAATCATTGTTTTTCGCAGTGTATTTGTCAATACAGTTTAATTTTTTTATCTCTCTCGAGGAATTTCCACCACCCCAAACATTAGGCTCTACGTACGCCTTCCAACATTTCCTATATGCTCTAATTATTCCCTTTTCCCTTAGAAATGCCCCTAATATTCCTGTATCGTTCAGATATCAAGTTAAGTCTTGTCTGTTATGACAGATATTCAAAAGAACTACACATCTAATTGATGTAGATGCCAAGTTTTCTCTATAACACGAGATTAACTGGCGATAAAATTGGAAAAAACCTTATAGGCTTGATAATGTGGTAGCACTAACACAATGGGAGGAATTTATTTCATTATCTCACTTTCAGTTAACACATAGGAGGCAAGTCATCGTTGGAGTAGGTATGATAATATGTGATGGTGTGATCAATATTTAACTTAAAAATATATTATTGCAGCATGAACATTCTCTCCGTAATTACTACCAATCTTGAATCAAATTGGTTGGGGCTTGTGTTAAATATTTAACGAATGACAAAAACGTCAACCACTGCCAATTACCCATAACAACACTGTTAAAAATAAACACGAATTGTAATATATATTATATACATCATTCCCATTCACTGAATTCTACCAAAGATTGGAGAAAAATATAAATTAATATCCTTTTTCAGGAAACCCCCTAGCGCTAAACCAGCACAAAAAACTTGGAAAACAATTTTTTTCCGTTTATCAGTATTCAAGCTAAACGCATCACACATGCACCCAGGTACCACAATTTTACAAATATAAAAATGGGCGAATAAACGTGTGAAGTAAATGAAAAAAAGGGCAATATTAAGACTTCAATCATTCTATATCGCCGGCAATGGAAACCAACAACTTCTTCCTGCTTTATTTCACCTTTACCAGGAGCAATAGCTTTCTTTTTTAAGGGCTACCTTCGTCACGTCTCATTCTTATACAACAACAGAGAAAAACAGGTATCATAGTCTAAAGCCGCGTTATTTGCTGATCAAAGTAAAACGTTTCTAACTTCAAATAAAATCCCCCCCCCCCTCCTAAAACAAGTTTTTCATTTTAGAACATTTATATGGCCAAACATTTTGAGCTTTGCTGACCCATAGGAAACAAACTAGGTCAAATTATGAATGGTATCCTCACACAGTCGTGCACCATTAACCAAAAGTTAAGTAGAAAAACTAAATATCGTATGCAAGAATATATTATTAAAACTTTGAAATAACAATTTTCCAATTAAAACATGAAACTCGTATTAGTAAGCTACGAGTGAGGCTAAAAATACTACTTGCATTATTATTATTACATAGCGAAAGCTCTACTAACCTTTCGCACCCTATTTGAAGCGGCAGATTTAATTAATATATATTACTTCACATGTTTATCTTAAGAACGAAACACGAAAAGGCCATTTCGTCAATTTAGAGCAATTTTGTCAACGCTTGTCCTTACATTACATAATATCCCAAATTTGATACCTGTTAAATCCTACACAGCGATAATATGAGGGAAAGCATGATCTGATTAACATGAAACTTTTTCTCTAAAATGTCAACAAATCAACAGCGGAGAATAAGTATAATTATTTTGGACGTTGTGTTTGAAATTCAACCAAAATATAATCAATTTAATGATAAAAGAAAAAAAATAAATAATCATAAAAGTAAGAAAATCAACTAACTACTTCATACCATGAACTTACGTTATAGCGTGAGAAATATCTGATCGTTCTCTGTTTCTCCGAATAGCTGAGGCGTCCTCCACTTCTCTTTCAAGTTGATAACTACGACAAACAGATAGTACCCAATTTATTGTTCGATAATTCTTACTCGCATTCAATAATTTTTTCGCCCGACAAACACCTTTATCAATCACTTGGTTTCCTCTGGTCTGTACACAATTTCGCATCATCAAAAGTCTGTTCCTTCGCGTAGGTATATCAATATTTAGTGCCATTCAAACCTTAGTATTTTCTGGTGAAAATAAACCAGCATCATTTGCGTCAACACCAACGAAGACAGCGCGTTTAGAATGACTCATCTGTTAGCAACTGTGGCGAAAATCGAAAGGATTAAATGATCTCCACTGCTCATTACAAAATAGCTTTATCTAACGACTGTACTTATAGGAAGAGTCAGGATATTGATGTCCAAATGTAAGCTCGGTACATGTTAAATTCCGTGTAGTTGATACAGGCAATGAAAATGGCGTCAAGATTATCAAAACATACAGCAATATCAATTCCTCAGATATCTACAACGATTCACGCTGAATAGGAAGCTCTTTATGTTACAATCAATTAACACTAATGCGTGTGGATTATAAATACTCATAACAAAGGTAGGGTACACTTATTTACAAACTGGTAACAAGAGGTATTCCAAAATTTGTGTGAACAGAAAATGGAAAAAGTGACAAATATTTGTGTAGTGAACAGTGTTGGCTGCACCTAAATTTAACCTAAAAGGTTTCTCAGCATCAATAGTTAATGGGAACCATAGTCTTACTGAAGCCTCAGTTTCATTAATATTAATGATATGCAGTATAATAATGTTTCTGAAACAAATGAACTCAACATGTTCACAGCAGTTGGAACTACAAGGCTTGTTTAAGACACTCAACATTGTCGACATGCCAAAACGTTGGAGGTTTTGCCTTATACTAATACTGACGGTACTTTTGCTTCTTCGGGTGAAGTTTTGCAAAGTCATTGACAAAATACTATAGGGTTATTGAAAAGCGGATTTTATTGAATAACAAACTGACGAGAGAAAAAAATTATTGGTGTAATTAATCAAAATAAACTTCGAAAAAATTACAACAGTATCGTAAATAAAACTTTAAAAAAACAAAGAATCGAAAAGACTGTTTAACCGTTTAAATAAAATAGCATGTTAAAACAGTGGGTGAAAAAATTAAACTAAAAACAAAAGAAATCCTAAACTCCTACTGAAACTGCTTCCAATCCTTATTGCTTTCTGGTTACAACCAAGAATGACGCTTACAATTCACGGCCCTATAGTATCCTTTAAAAATTACCTGTACGAGTATACTGCCGGATGCTACAACAGGGCGGGGCTCCTGTAATTCTCTGTTCTCACAGTTTATGCTGCTAAAATACTTAAGTTAAGGGGAAGTGTGCTCGACCTTGTAAGGTTCTTAGTTTTATTGACATAAATTTCTTTCAAAATACAATTTTTCCTTATGCAGAACATTTTCTGTGTTCACAAAGTACAAGATGGTCAGCGGGCAGACAGCAGGAAGAAATACTTCATAAAAAGACAACCCACCAAAAACTGAAATCAAGTATTCAAGTCTTTGTAAACAAATAATGGATAATTTAGTTCCGAAGGATAACTGTGAGGTGTTACCGTATTTTCTCTACACGACGTCTCCTCCAGACAGATCCCAATCAGTTAAGACTAGTGTTATGGTGAATTCTGACTCCAGAAAAATTAGGATTTCTGAATTATTATTTTAATGTGAAAAAATTACTCCCTTAGTACTACATTGTAAATAATGAATCGGAAAGACCGAAATTCTAGCCACCCTTTTTATTGTAGGGTTAGAACGATACGAAGCTTTTATTCATCGAGTGATTTTATCGCTAATTCCACCATGTAAGCTACCACATATTTTCACGAAAACATTTAAGCTTGAAGTTAAAAGCCAATGAGCCTTACAATTAATGTCTGCGTTTGTTATAGGGCATTTTCTGCAGGTATTCTCTCCTTTATTTAACAGGCTTCCAATATTTATATAAACTATTCATCATTGTTCAGGCCAATGCAGCTGTTTGTGCAGGTCTGCATTGAATATTTAAAAATAATACCATCCACGCTTTTTGGAAAGCAAATAGTAACCCAGAAAAGTTCTCAATTAATCTGACAGATCAGTGTGTTTTTCCGGTAACAGGGATTCAAACAAAATGAAATTTTCTTGACCTCATGCCAGGCACGATCTTGGTACCATATACTTTAATGTAAAAATACCGCCCGTCAAGGTAAAACATTTTCACTGCCTTGGTAAGGTCCTTCAAATGGGGGTAGCACTTCAAACGCTTATGGTGAAATAGTACCATAGGTTTCGATTTTTCTAAATCCCTTACGGTTAGGTTTATTTTCAAATGCACGTATCTTTAAATAACCCACAATTTGGAAAATCGACTTGTGTTTTCAAATGTTTAAAACAGCGTTAGTGATAGAGGAGGGTCATTGAGTGCGATTCAAAGATAATACTGCAATGAGCAAAATTAGGCACTAGAATGATAACATTTTACCCCCTGCTGCATTTCGTAATCCCCCACCTGTAATGCAAATAATCTACAGTCAAAAGGCAAAACAAATAAATTCATTTTGTAATAATGAGCGCAGCCTTCGAATAGGCGTCAAGTGTTACATTTCAATGTCGTAACAATTTAAATTACTGACATTTTGTTAAGGTGTGATCATTGTCTCTCATTTCTCCTACACTTTATAAATATTCATGTTTTCGGGTGCTGCTTCTTAGATACCTAGTTTCCAAGCCAGGTCTATTTTCCTTTATTTCTATTATTATTATTATCTTCATTTTGCATTTTGCACAGGCTGCTCTTTTTTTTGCCGAATAACATCTCTTGGGCGAGCCATAACTAGCAGCCAATGGCCAAGAGGTTTCTTTCACCTTACATCTCCAATACTTTTCGAAGTATCCTGGCTGTTCCCAACAAGGCTGGTTTTTGTACCACCCCAACACCTACTTCAATATCTAGTTTTTTCATCCATCCATTGAAATCTTTGCTTACGCATCCCATAGCACCTATTACCACTGGTACAACTAGCGCTTTTCTCAACGAC
>RDPX01000469.1:189128-202523 GCA_003991215.1 Morbakka virulenta | reverse complement strand
AGTAGTAGTTGGAGTATTAGGAGTAGTAGTAGTAGTAGTAGTAGTAGTAGTAGGAGGAGGAGGAGGAGGAGGAGGAGGAAGAGGAGGAAGAGGAGGAGGAAGAATAATATTAGTAATATAAATTTTACTAGTAGCAATAGTAGCAGTAGTAGTAATATTAGTAATATTAATTTTAAAAGTAGCAAAAGGAGCAGTAGTAGTAGTAATATTAGTAATATTAATTTACTTGTAATCAATAGTAATATTAACTTTAGCAATAGCAGTGGTAATAACAGACGTATTCGTTTTCATCGCCCTCAACATTTTCAAGGAGTAGTAGTAGTAGTAGTAGTAGTAGTAGTAGTAGTAGTAGTAGTAGTAGTAGTAGTAGTAGTAGTAGTAGTAGTAGTAGTAGTAGTAGTAGTAGCAGTAGTAGTAGTAGTAGTAGTTGTTGTTGTTGTTGTTGTTGCTGCTGTTGTAATGATAATACATGACGTTCAGTGAAACTAGACCTTTGATAAAACGTATTAGGCTTAATCATTTAAAATAAGATTAAGATAAATAAATAAAAAACACAGGATGATAAAAAGCTACGTAATGAATGTGATATGTGACCACCAGGTTATGTTTAAAACTGCCAGGGAAAGACCTAAATACAAGTTATTTCTACCGAAAGTGTAAAATGCAAGGAAAAGTTATAATCGAATGTGAAAAAACTCAAAACGTAAAATAATTGAGAATATAGAAATATTATATAGGAAAAAATAAGCCTGTAGATATTCCGGCAATTGCCATCTGAACAAAGAAAATTGGATAAAGGACAAAGGGTCAACTAAGGCGAATATGGTACTTGAGAAAGCTTGTGCAGTAAGTAAAGGCTGGAAATTTGTGGTACGCAAAACTTAAACTTACTAGTTTTATCCCTAAAGTAGTGATGCTTGTGGGAATGGGGCAAGAAGGGGCAAGCCAAGCAAACTAACACCTCCTGCCCCTTCCTTGCCTTTATGAGAAGAAAATGTTTACGTTTTATGTNTAATTGAGAATATAGAAATATTATATAGGAAAAAATAAGCCTGTAGATATTCCGGCAATTGCCATCTGAACAAAGAAAATTGGATAAAGGACAAAGGGTCAACTAAGGCGAATATGGTACTTGAGAAAGCTTGTGCAGTAAGTAAAGGCTGGAAATTTGTGGTACGCAAAACTTAAACTTACTAGTTTTATCCCTAAAGTAGTGATGCTTGTGGGAATGGGGCAAGAAGGGGCAAGCCAAGCAAACTAACACCTCCTGCCCCTTCCTTGCCTTTATGAGAAGAAAATGTTTACGTTTTATGTTGTCTCATACATCCATGGGGGCTAAATGGTATTCGTGTTATAAATAAATAAGCAGACACGACATCTATCATTAAAGTGTCTGGCCTATTTAGGGATCTTTTGTTCCATTTGCAAAATGAATAACGTGGTCGATGCTTTTCTAACAATTACTGTAAGAAAAGAGAACACCAGTTGTTAAAGACTCAACCACATTAGAAAAAAAGGAGGTTATAAAAAGGTTATTAATGGCTTCTATGCAGTCCAGTGAGATTACATATCCCATCTTTTAATTACATTGGCTGATAGGGCCAAGTGAGTTAATGATAGTAGCCAAGGGCTTATCGTTAAATGATTACCATTAAAAAGAGTAGCCTGCTGACTTACTTTTGGACAAGAAGTTCACCCTCTTCTACTTGCAATCGACGTCGAGCTTCCATTTTCTCCTCTTCCTGCGTAAGTTAAATAAATAGAGTCAATAAAACTAGAGATTCTAAGTTCATAAAACCCTCGGTTTTTACAACCGAAAACTAAAAAATGCTAAAAATAAAACTAAACCCTATCCACTTTACCAGTTGTAAGAAGATCATTACAATGAAGTAGAAAAGCAAATCCACGCAAAAAGAAATTAAAAATTCACAACCCAAACAAAGCTCGCTATATTTCTGGCTTTCAAAATCTAATATTTCTATTAACAAACTTGCTCACGATTTTAATGTCTTCATGGGTAAAAAAAAGACAATTATTACTAACACCACTGATGCTGTTCAAGTTAACAATTCAAAAAAATGTAGTCTTGGTTATACCGTCCAGTCAATGTCCTATTATCAGGTAAACAGAACCAAATAAACTGTCGTCACAAATTTCTACACTAAGTGCATTTTAAGTGCATACCAAGCAAATCTTTGGGCTCATGAATGATACAAAAAGTATAATTATTTGACAATGCACTATTATACGAAAAGGAAAGAGAAAATTAGGCCAACTCATTATCCAGCTGAGCACTGTCTGCAACCTCTTACCCAAACAACGGTTAGATTTATAACAAAACTACCGCCCTTTCTAAAGCGGATATTTATAACTGGAAAAAACTATACCTGTGTCGAACGATTGAATATTTAACACACAGCTTCTGAATTGAAAATTATACACCCACACACAATAGCAATATACCTCGGTATTCATTGGCAAAAAGTAAGTATAATAACCACGTATTATTATATCGTTGTACTGACAGCGAGAATTGCGGGCATTACTGAGGCATCAAGCTATTGGAACAGATAATGCTAATCTTTGAGACTACAGTACATAGCATAAAAAAGTTGTAGAAATAACAAAAAGCCTTGCATAACCGATCGAGAAGTACTCTGATGCAACCGGGAAAGAGTCTGGGTTTATGAAAGGAAGCGCACAACAGCACAACAGCATAACGGCACAAAATCACGACAGCATCAAAGGGCGACAGCATTAAAGGGCGACAGCCNACAATAGCAATATACCTCGGTATTCATTGGCAAAAAGTAAGTATAATAACCACGTATTATTATATCGTTGTACTGACAGCGAGAATTGCGGGCATTACTGAGGCATCAAGCTATTGGAACAGATAATGCTAATCTTTGAGACTACAGTACATAGCATAAAAAAGTTGTAGAAATAACAAAAAGCCTTGCATAACCGATCGAGAAGTACTCTGATGCAACCGGGAAAGAGTCTGGGTTTATGAAAGGAAGCGCACAACAGCACAACAGCATAACAGCACAAAATCACGACAGCATCAAAGGGCGACAGCACCACAGCACAACAACACCACAGCATCACAACACCACAGCACAACAACAGAACAACACAACACCAAAACAGCACAACAGCATAATAGCAAAAAAGCACGGCAGCATAACAGCACAAAGGCACGACAACACAACACACCACAACCGCACAACCGCACAAAAGCACGACACTACAACAGCAGCTATTTTTGTGATTTCCCAAGAAGAATAGTAAAAGATAACTTCCCTGTGGCATCGCTGACTTTGAAAACAGAAATATGCGCAAATACCCAAAATTTGGGCTCTAAAAAGAAAGGCCAAGAGCTAAAAAAATCTTTTTATCGTTGAAAATAATGTACAAATGGGGAGGAACGGCAGCAAGAACGGAAGGTAGCTGGTACCAACCTTTTCAAGGTCAGACTAGGCTTAACCAAGGTCCGACAAATAGTCATATTTCTCTACATAACAGAAAGGCATCTTGGTGTATTCGCAAATATATAAACTAGTGAATTTCTTGTACATCTTGCTATCATTTGAGATGTAGAGCACAATGTTCATAAGGAATATTAGAATGATAGAAAAATGGTGGAGAAAAAAGGTTTCATGGGTAACAAATGAGGGCTAAGGTCACGATGATCAACCACTGGGAAGAACTGGCAGCTATCCACAATGCCAAAATGCGCAAAAAAGTCCAACGGTTCTTGAGTTCATAATACCCCACTAGACAGACAAAGTTTTGAAACGAAATTTAACTAATACTCTAACCAGGGTGTAACAATTAGGAGGGAAATGAATGGTGCTCCACATGATAAAAACGTGGCCAGTGAAAACGAAGACATACAGAGTCGTCATTCAACCAACCTTGCAATATGACAAAGAAACTGGGGAAATAGTGGGGGGAGGGGGAAAGATTACTTTTAATAAAAATGGCAATATTTGTTTCATATCTTTTCTTGCACAAGAGCGTAAAAGTTAATAAGATACAGAGTTACATTTATCTACACATCTTTTTAAAAGAAATGCAAAATAAATTATGTGATACACTCAAAGGTACAATAAAGTAAAAGGACGCGTCACAAATTTAAGGTATACTGATGGTGTAATTCTTGCCACTAAATCAATGGTTGAATTTACGAAATTATCAAAATACAGTAAAAGCGGAAAGTAAATTGACAGACCCCTATCTAAATATGAGCAAAGGAAAACTCATAAAAATTACAAGCACCAAGAACCACATCATCATATCGTGGGTGATAAGGTAGTCAGAGGCGTCAAAAACTTCTACTATCTGGGAGCTCTCTTCATTAACGCCAACAACGGCTCGAAAGAAACCAGAAGCCTCGCCAATGCAAGACACAGTTGCCACTCTAAACATCATTTGGCAAAATAGTCCACTACTACAAAAACACAGACACAAATCCTCAACGTCACGGTATTCTCAATAACTACGTTTCTAAATGTTGGATAATGAAAAGTAATCATATCAGGAGATTAAAGACGTTTGACTTATGGAGCTCCAGACAGCAGCTGCGCATCAATATGTCCAAAAAACGCCCTAAACTTTAGGTCACTGACAAAATAGGAAGGTATTTTCTTTTTTAAAACCAATACAAAGTGGAAGTTTGCGTTTCGTGGGCATTTTGCACGGTGAAAAATTTAGAGAAGAATCTTCCGTTTGGACCTAATATCACACGAGAAAGAAAGCGAGATCGATATCGCCTTTCTCTGATATTGTGAGGGGCAAGAATGGGTTGGTGATGGTGGCCATATAATTCCTGTCGGAGGTCTGAGGGTATCAGAATGTTGCGGCGCTTCCTGGTTGACTTGTTCTTCGTCAAGTAATGATAAAGTAATTACTTATGTTAATTAATGTTGGGTGCAAATCAAATCTCCATATTTTTCCTCTTTACCTTCTGGGGCAAAATCCTTGACACCTCTCCCCAAAAATATTATAATTACTGATTCTTTTATATTAGAGAACTGCGGTGGGCCAATAAATTAGCTACTCTCAAATGGTGATTTGTATTCTTCGAGTTTTCAGAGAGAATTTCTTTAATGTAAGCATGCCCGAATCAGGAATATACCAGGACCTCAAAGGACGCAGCACGGGGAACCAAAAATTCACTTCGGTTTATCCGATGGCAACATTCATTTTTTCACAACATAAAGTGGGCCAGCTGTTTCTAATGTGTCTCTTTAAAAAATTTTGCGAAAATTATCCTAAAAGGCTCTTTGCTCTTTAAACAAAATTATTTGTTTAAAAATACGACTAAAAACACGATTTTTTACTATTTCTTCTGTGGTCTTAAAGATTTGCAACGGTCTTTGTTATTGGTTTTAATAGCATTTGGAATACTTTCGCTGTAGCGCCAATACTTAAAATAATTATTCATGCCACCTACCAAGTACACGGGTACATCGGCAAGAATACAATCTATAATGTATAGTAACTGACAGAAATACAAAAAATCTAAGCAATGAAATAACAATGTGAAGGAAGTAAACTGATCTCACAATTCAAGCGATTCCAATTAGTTTTTGTCTGTTGATGTTCTCTTCCCCAGTTCCTTCCCGAAAACATTTTTCAAAATGGCATAAGTACCAGAACTTAAAAATCCCCTTGACTAAAATTTCAAATATTCTCTGTTGTCCTTCCAAGTAGATGTTACGAGCTGTGTATGTGGTTCAATTGAAAAAAAAAACATCTGCCAAAAGCAAATTCAAATAACCCTGTTTTGTAGAGCCACTAAAAGGCCTCAATATCATAAAATTTCTGTTGCTTTACGCTATCGTTTTGTTTCGGGACGGGTCATAAAAAACAACAAAACACCACAAATAAAAAAAGGATTTTCTTTAGAGTTCATTGGTAGTGTAGAAAATAAATCGTATTTAATCAAACTGGTGATGGATCACTAAAATTTTTAAATTAGCGTTTGACTGATTACTCCTAGCTATATTTTAACTGATCTATTTCGTTCTGTGATTTGTACTTTCCAAAGCCAATCTAGTACTAACAGAGGATAGGTTCCTCTGAGCAAATCTCCATAATACGATTAGCGTCACGTTTGAACTCATTCAGCATCGCGTTAAAATATCTACCTTGTTTTGACACAACTCATCGAGAAAAGACTTTTAAAAAAGAGGTTAAGAGCGCCATATGGGATAAGAACAAGGTTTTCAAGGGTCTACATCGTTGTGCTTTCTATTCAGTTGTCGAAATTAAGACTGTTTCATTAACGAAGGTTAAACCCATAACTGTACATTTACTATCCTGTTGAATGGTGATGATTGTCTCTTCATTGAAAACATAATAGGTGTAGTGTAAGTAGGGACTGTACAGTACCAAATATGTTATAAGAAAATAACAACAGCAACAGCAATAAAACGGTGAACGGGTGAGATGTCTAATGCCGAGGAGAGCAGGGAGTTTTGGTACAACATCTAGAGTGTTGAAAAGGACCATGATAAGGAGACCAGTTGACTAAAGGAAATGAAAGAAGAAGAGAATAGTGAGCAACACTTACAAGATGGCGTCACTATAACGTCAGAAATGATGAAGAAGCAATGCAGAAAGATGGTCAACTGGAAAGCGCCAGGAAAATATGAGGTACAAGGGTTTTGCATTAAGAACCTTAGAAACTTGCACGACAGAATTGCTGAACAGTTGAACAATATATTAATTGGACAACACTGTCTTTCGAGTGGACGATTTATGGCCACACCGTCCTATGCCAAAAGGGCATTTCTAAGGGAAATATTGTTGATAATTACCACCCAATTACATGCCTCCAAATTATGTATAAGCTGCTGACTGGAATAATATCAGAGGAAATGTGAGGATGTTTTGAAAGAGAAAAGTTGTTGCCCGAAGAACAAAGGGGTTGCAGACCCAAGAGACGTGTGACAGTGTTAAAAGATTGTAGAAAAAGGTACATAAATCTACCTATGGCATGGATTGATTATAAAAAGGCCATTGATTTTTTTTCTCCATAGCTGGATAAAGGAGTGCATGGAAATGTTTGGAATCCCAAAAAACTCCAGAGAATTTCTAGAGAAAAGCACGAAAAAGAGGAACCTATCTCTTACGTCTAATGGAGAAAAAGTGGGAGATCTGGGGCTGAAACGAGTTATCTGTCAAAGTGACTGCCTTTCACTATTGTTATTTGTACTATGTATGATACCAATGTCTCTTATTGTCAGAAAGGTAAACGCAGAATATTAATGACATGGAGGGCAGATGTCCCTAAATCACTTACTTTTTATGGATGACTTAAAAATCTATGGCAAAAATGACCACGAAATTCACTTGTTGGTGAAAACGGTCCATTTATTTAGTGAGGAAATAGACATGAAATTTAGAATAAAAAAGTGTGGTGTGTTGATTATGCAGAAGGTTAAGATTTCCAAGTGTGAAGGTAATAAAAGTGGTTGAGGAGGAAGGTTATACATATTTAGGAAAAATTGAACTACGCAAGTTCACAGAGGGTGAAATGAAAGACAAGACAATAAAAGAGTATAAGAGGAGACGGAAATTAATTTCGAAATCCAAATTGAACGGAAAAATAAGATAACTGAGATAAACACCTGGGTAATAGCAATTTTTAGATCCGGTGCGGGGAAAATTGGATGGGGAGAGAGCGACTTAAAAGGACTGACAGGAAAACTAGAAATTTGAGGATGTATGGTGCGTTCCACCCAAAAAGTGATGTTGATAGGCTTTATATGAGACGAAAGGAAGGTAGCAGAGGTTTGAATGACATTGAAGTAGTAGTAAAAACACAGGAGAATAGTCTCGGGCAAAACGTTTTGAATTCTGAAGAAACGCATATAAAAGGTGTGAACGTAGCCGAGACCATTCAAACGGAAGGAACCCTGGAGAATAATGTGTTTACAAGACAAAAGCGAGAGGAGTGTAAACAACGATGGTTGAAAAAAATATGTATGGCCAGTTTGCGAGAGTAACTGCCGATATAGTAGATGGGGAGAAGACATGCTATTGGCTAGCAAAAAGCGACTTGAAAATAGAAACAGAGGCTCTGATATGTGCCGGACAGGAACAGGCAATTAGGGCAAACTACATTAAACAAAAGATTGATAAAACTGTAGACAGTCCTATATGAAGAATGTGAGGGGGGAAAGGTGAGAGTATGCAGCACTTTATCAGCGAGTGTGAAAAGCTGGCGCAAAAAGAATATAAAAGAAGACACGACTGAGTTGCCAGAAGGATTTACCAGGACTTATGCAGGAATAACGGTTAAGAGCACAAAGAGAAATGGTATAAACATTCCCCGGCAGGGGCGATAGAAAATGATCTGGGGGGTGTTACCACAGGGCTTCGGAAATGGATTCAAAAACTGGAGGTTGAGCACAATATTGTGGATATGCAAAAAACAACCTTGTTAGGAACAGGTAGGATAATTATAAAAGAGTACTGGAAATGTAATAAGTGGGAAAATGAACCTTATTAACCCTAGGTCATTAGTTATGACTCGCCTAATAAGGAGATATGGCGGCAATAACATCAGCAAGACGGTAAAATTTTTCAATTAATAATGATGATAATGATAATAATAATAATAATAATAATAATAATAATAGTAATACTAATAATTAAAATGTGGAATCTTAAAACAACTACGGCTCCAGTAATAATAGGAGCTTTAGGAATGATTAAAAAGGGAACAGATAAACATCTTGCGAAAATTCCGGGCAACCATAACTTACAGGAGATACAAAAGATTGTCCTTACCAGCACCGCAAATATACTAAGAAAATCTGTCTACATGAAGAACCAACTTTTTACAAGAACATTTATACTTTTTGATACAATTTTTAATCCTTTTTGTATTATACTTTCTTTTATACTCCACATTTATTAAACAACTAAGTTGCTCGAAGAAACCTTTGCTTGCCTCAGGTCACTGGGTGTGACCTTGTAAGTAATTGTAAATAAACAGCATTCATAAGAAAACCGTTCATAATAATAATAATAACAATAACAATAGTAATAATAATAATAATAATAATAATAATAATAATAATAATAATAATAGGTTAGATCAAACATTCCCGCTCAAACCGCGGACTTGCCAGTCAGTTCCCTGACCTTAACCGGTTGTGCATGTCCCGAAAGGGCTGACACATCACGCATTTCTGTCTAACAAGAGGGAGTAACTGGGAATATCATATCTAGGTGTCGTGAGCGTGGATCTCTTGTTCTGAAGGGCTGAGTACCGACTTCTTACTTTGTTACTTAGTCCTAAGGTCTTGGATGAAGTCTCGCTACGGAGACCGTTTTAAGCAGAATGGGTCACCTAAACTGGGAAACCTAAACAGGCCCCACATCCAAGGTCATGTGCTGTTTTAATTAACATCAATATCCCACACACTTGGGTGTGATGCATGCACCAAGCTTTCCCTTATCGGGCTGGGAGTCGGATGGGTTTGCTGGGGTTTCTACCCCTGAGTCCCCCGTGTGCTCGTATTGCTCCACCACTCAATAATAATAATAATAATAATAATAATAATAATATTATTATAATAACAAATATCTGTTAGTGTATTAAATAAATATATAATTAATATCCAGTAATACATACTTAGATAATATTAAGCGATCACTGATTTGTGTCGGTCACAGAAAGAAAGGTAATATTGATAATTCACACCACAGCAATACTTAATAGGAAAAATACTATGAAAATGTGCAATAAAGATAATTGGACTGAATGTTTCACCTGCAGCTGTCATTCCAAGTCAAGTCAAGTCACACAGTTACAGTTTGCCTGCGCTTCTTTTCTCTCCATTATTAACTCATCTCCTCTCTCTTCATGGATATATGCTTTATGTCTGCTTATCTGTTTTGCAACCTTCACTTCTCAATAAACTCTCCAATGCAGCATTTAATCTTAATATTGGTACAAATCTATGGTACACACAAAACGGTTTACAGAGCTAGGGCTACTCACAGGTATCTGTAAAAATTGCGTGTGTTTTTAACTTTTTTATTTTTGTTATTTGATCTTCATGAAAGGGGCAAAATAAACACCCACACTGCAAAACAATAAAAAAACAAACCATGATATCCACGAAAACACGAACCACCTTAGACGATATGCATCGACAACTGTCAAGAGCCAAGTGTAAAAGATCTAACTGATTTGGAAGAGAAATCATAACATTTCTTTCTGGCCAAATTTGCAATGCCAGCAATTCAACAGAAGTTAATAGGTCATAAAAGATCTAACTGATTTGAAAGAGTAATCATAACATTTCCCTCTGGCCGAATTTGCAATGCCAGCAATTCAACAGAAGTTAATAGGTTCAAAAACATTCCCCCAGGCAGTAAAGAGTCGCGAAGGCCCCCCGTTCATTGTTAAGCAATAATGGTATTGCTTCCTGATCCGATTAATGGAGTGTCCGACAAACAGATGATGGTTGCCCTACAACCCAAGAGGAAGAGTACAACGCCAGAGGGCAGTATACCCTAAAATAAAAAATATTAACCTGAAGACCTCACAAATCTGTAAAATTAAATAGATACCACTAAAAAAGATTGCCTTGCCATCTAAAATACAAAATATTATACATGCCACTATTTCCTTCTCTATCTCGTGAAATTATATTATTCGACCCTGTTCGACCAGGAATAAATCGTAGCTCCGCTGCTGCAGTTCCTTTTTGTATGGTCCTGACTCTTGCAAACAACCTTAAGTTTACAATTCTCCTTATGGATTACTTCAATTCACAGCACAAACTATACCACTTAAAACCACTAAACACTTCGACACTCAGCGTTGATCTGTTTCGCACTGGTGATAAATACAGATGCAAATCCTAATCAGTGACAAAAAAGTCACTCAAGCATGACAAGTCATTAGTGATTAACAGTAGGAACTGAACACTGAGCACCTGGTCTGCACTTCGTGTAGCCGTACACCCTGAAAAGTGCAGTAAACTGGTTCAACAACTTTATTAAAATTCAAAAAACACTAATTCCATAAAAAACAGTAAGTATGATTGTGGTGAGTATAACATGAGCATTCATTTTACAACAAATTACAATGACTTCCACAGATAACATCGGAGACTAAAGAATTCAACATAATAATGTCAGTAAGTTTAGACACGAAAATCTTCACAGTAATAAACTATTAGATGTTGGTGTCACAAATTGATGTTTATTTTAAAATATAGTTATAAGAAGATTGTCTTTTGACTTCTTTGAAGCTAGCTAAAGTATTCTTCAGTTTTAATGATAGAAACTAATAAATTACGTCCAAAAATTTATTTCTTTAAAGAACTACAATGATTCCTTTGTCCTTCGTGCACCTGTGCCAAGATGACAACTTTTTATGCACTGCGGGGTGAAAATGATTGACTTTAAATAAAGCTGACAATAAAAAAAGCCTTATACCTTGCTGAGACCTTACAAGTTACTGAGTTAAAAATAAATAGAGTTTAAAAGCACAGAAAACCGAAACAAAAACATCAAAGGGAACTTTAAATCAAGCATATTAAAGGCAAAGTATCCCAGCATCAGTTAGAAGTAAACAAATAATAATAAAAAATGTCTAGAATGTAGTACTTTAAAGGCACTATTAACTAAGATTCTTAAAAACCGTCCCCCACTCCCTAAACACAATACTGCCAATAAGCAAGATATAGGGTAATGAAAACATGGCCTGAAACATGCTGCGTATAGTGATACGTCCTGTTATCAGAACAGTGAGGAATAAAACTGTTTTCTTGTGGTGTGTGATAAGTCAAGGCTTCAGCATGTTACGGCTATCACTTTAAGGAACAATGAACCTTTCAATCCTGCGGTTGCGACTCTTTGTGGTCAAAGGCAAATTCTGGCTCATGCGGGACATTTCAGCTGCATCTGGCAAATTTCTACTGTTGCTCAATGATCAAATTTTAAACTTACCTTTTCTAACGATCTCATAATACTTCTTTCAAATTGAAATTATGCGGGGATTCCTGACACATCTGTGCACTTTTCCTCACAAGTTTGGCAAAGTAGAAATAACGTATATAACACTTGGCTTTCTGTAACAATGCTGGAGGCGCTGAACGACTCAAACATACTTTTATCAAAACGAAGCTAATCCACCAAATGCTGCTTTCCAGAAATTGCATAAGAAAGTTCAAATGAAGCAAACTCAGTAATATGCAACCATGGCAAATCTTATCGCCTTTAAATTAAGTCTTTTGGATAAAACTTGGGTTGACACAAAAGATTTCACGGTGATTTACCAGTAAAAAGACAACTTTAAACAATATCAGGTCTTATTTATTGTACTTTTCCCTAAGGCAAAACAAAGTAACTTCCTTTACAGTACTTATCTTCCAATGGCTTTATAACATGTTCCTGCCGTGGGTGAATACATTGTTGTTCTGGCACTAAGATACTAACCTACTGAAACCAGTGACTGTTGAATACGACTAGCCACTCAATCCCAAGCAGACAGTTACTAGTAAACCCACTAAAATTTTATCGATGAAGCCATTTATTAATTACAATAACCTGCATAGCTTGGTGAAATCAAATGCAGTACATGTTCTAGCAATCTGAAAACCCTATCACTATTATTTATCTGTGACGTTAATCATTAATAATGCATGAGGTACTTTTAAAATAGCGACTCTCAGCAATGACCATTCGTGTCTTACAATAACATACGAATTTGCTTGTCATTTCCTACCTTATTGATGGATTCGAGGTTTGAAAGTCAATGAAAACGGGAATATGGTCTGGTTAAAAATGAATATTCAAATCCCTTTTAATAAGAAAAATTACTTATCTGCATAAATATCTTTCCCTATTACATTCAACACACTCCCAAAACGAAATGATTACCACTGTCCTCTATTTCTACGACATGGTGTCAACTTTAAAAATAACTATCACCACTAAAATGCCAAGAGGTGAATATTGGGGATATACGAGACAAACGTTTATCTGTTGTCCGAATTATAGTAGGTATTCCTGTGGGTTGTGATCAGAAGGAAAGAGAACTATATCGGGAGGAGAATGTTAGACATAAATCTGCCAGCGAGGAGGAAGAGAGGAAGTCCAAGCGGACGCTACATAGATGCAATAGGAGCGGGCATGAGGGGGGGTGGGAGTGAGAAGGGAAGACGCTACCGATCGCACAAAATGAAGGTGTATGATCCACTGTGGCGCCCTGTAACAGGGAGCAGCCGAAAGATAAAGAAGAAGATTCCTGTGGGTTGTTGCGGGGGATGCCATCGTGCTGCTTTTTAGCAACAGCGCCTCCTCGAATAACCTTAAATATCTTAAGTCACAGTAACCAATTTTACCTACAATCCT
>RDPX01000469.1:174618-189103 GCA_003991215.1 Morbakka virulenta | reverse complement strand
AATATGACTAGCACCCCTAAGATGAAAAGTGGTGAACAGTGAGGTGTTAAGATACAATCGTTTATCGTTTATCGGAATTCTAGATGGTATAGTTGGGGATTAGGATCAGAAGGAAAGAGAACTATAACGGATGGAAAATGTTAGACATGAATCTGACAGGGAGGAGGAAGAGAGGAAGACAAAGCGGACGCTACATAGATGCAGTAGGAGCGGGCAGGAGGGGGGGTGGGAGTGAGAAGGGAAGACGCTACCGATCGCACAAAATGAAGGTGTATGATCCACTGTGGCGACCTGTAACAGGGAGCAGCCGAAAGATAAAGAAGAAGATTCCTGTGGGTTGTTGGTGGGGCTGCCATTGTGCTGCTTTTTAGCAACAGCGCCTCCTCGAATAACCTTAAATACCCTAAGTAACTGTAAACAATTTTACCTACAATCCTCCTACAACTATTATATTCTCCCTACGAAGTCCAGCAATTACCCCAGAAACCCTGAGATAAAAATGTTGTCAGTAGTTTCGAACCCCCAGTGGCCAAATTACAACTGGTGAAAACAACAGGTGAATCAATTAAATGCTTTGGCTGGTTAATTATATTATCAAATTTTGGCTGTGATCTGCTTGTTGTCTTTTGAGGGTACAAAGAGCATTGGAATAAATCATCGCTTCTCCCCCATCTGATTAAGATCTCAGGCCTCCTCAGGTGCCTGATCATTTCGTGCCAGATATGAATGTAATCTCGCTTTCTTACCTTAAATACTGAATTATGACCCATTAGGAGGTGTTTCCAACTGAGTCAAGGGCTCTAGAAATCTTTATACGGTAACAAAAATATACTGTGTGCTTTCTATCCGTCTTGTTCTTACATCTATCCCTGTCTGCGAGTCTTGCAAAGGCGGATTTTTATGTAAGGCGATGTGACCCTGCTGCCTACGATGGGTGCTACTTAGAAAAGATCCACTCAAAAAAGCACCTGTCATATTAACAGAGGGAAGCAAAAGCATTCTCTGCTCAAAATCACAGATTTATTGAGCCCACGTACGAAGACCTACTGCACCAGAAAAAAACTAAATATGCCGCAAAATTCTATGCTTGCATCACATATTTTGGCTTAACTTGCTCTCTTAGCAATAAGGAATTTTTTCAAAATGTCGCCATTCTTTCGCCTTCAGAAATAACTTTTCATTCACAAGTAGAAATGGCGAAATTCCAAGAGGATTGGCAGCAGCGGGGAAAAAAAGAGACTCTCTAGTCATATACATGTTACATAAAAATACTTTGCCAATCTATGTTAATGCATTTAATAGGAAACTGATCCTATCTGTTATTGGTGTATAACACTGATCACAGTAAAAGCCATGTTAAGTACGAAAGTCATTGCGTATTCCGGGTCCATTTGTGTAGGTGAACAATACGCCTCTGCTTTCCACTATCTTCGGAATATGAAAAGAGTGTATTCTTTACCTACGTTTTCTGACTGTTCCAAAAACAAGACATGAATTGCAAAGTAATGATCGTGACTGTCGATAACTCTGATAAAAAACGAGTTTTACACAAAATATCTACCTTGGTTTCTCATCACAATTACTTTTTTCAATTGTGATGATTAATCCTATTAGTTGTAAATAATGCACCAAGTCCAATTGCTTTTAATAACGTAGAACGGATAATGGTTAACCTGCGTTAAGAGTTAAGCAATCCGTTAAAGGTTAAGCGGGAAATTCTCCACATGAAAAAATTGGGGTTCACCTTCATTCTCAAGATAAAACAATTAACGATGACGTGCAAGTTGGGCATTTTGAACATGCAATAATGATTCTCCAGAACTGTGCCCTTTGTTATTTACCGGTAATCATCCAATTATTCCCGAGTTTATCGGTAGTGGGCTATGCAACACGCTGTTATCAAATCAAAGGAATACTAAGACAATCACGTACGCTGGGAGCAGTAGTGGTAAAAAATTATGTACACAAAAAAGAAATGTTGTTTGGCTTTCCAGTGCTCTTATTTAAGTGTTTGGGAAGGCTGCTTTTTCTCTCTGTGTCTTTCGAAAAAATGTTGACAGTGAAAGTGAGAACGGAAACGCGGCGGACTGCTTACTGAATATGATGAAATAATGTCATTGACATTAGTCCTTTTTTTCCCTTGTGGCTTCTTCCTTAAAAAGCTCTTAATGACTTCAGCGGCTAACCTAATGCTATGGTTATCAGTTAGGACGAAAGAACGTAATCATCAATTATGTTTGTAAGATATCCTGAGTATGTGTTGGGAGGGTAAATTAATAGCAACTCTCCCTTTAACATCGTCATATTAAGTTATTAAAATTTCACCAGAGTGCTGTGGTAGCTATCAAAGTAGTTAAGAAACAAATACATAACTTGACTGCTAGAGGCCTCTTTTTAAACAAAAACAAGAAAACGAGGCAGTGCAACTATCACTTTACCGAAAACAAGTTAATATGCCATTGATTCCCTAGCCCTTTTATCATAACAATTTTGGAGGCATTTCCAAGGTTCTTGTACAGTTCAAAGCAAAAAGAATATTTTTACCTCGATGAATTTGTCATACAAAAGCTCTGCATACTCTCTCCGTGCTAAATACCCTCGAAATAATCTTTGAATGTCAATGGCAGCCTTTTCTTCTCGTGATTGACGCTTCACCTAAATAAAATAGAAGACAAAAATGACACACATTTTCTAATTAATCACCTCATCCTCTGTAAGGAAAAAACGCAAACTGGATTGACATGAGCCAGTTGTAAATGCATGATGTATGCTCAAGGTTTAAATTGTACGAAGCCAAAGATTTTTCAAAAAATTCTTTTCAACAACGAATTAACTGGGAAAAAATTATTCCTCGAAACATTCAAGTGAATGCTAAATATTTGCTTTTTTAACTGTGTCCAGTAAGTAGAGACAATCGAGCTGCATTTCATCTTTATTGTCTTTTGCGGTAACTTTTAAGGATTTCTGTTAAGAGATAGCCAGAAAATATACTGTTGGTGTCTGGGCATTTCTTTGAGCGAGAAATACTTGATACTGTCAACCGAGGCCGCCACGAAAACTACATCAACTATAGTGCTCTTGCCTGCGAAATAAACTGTTCTCAAAGCAAGACATGGCTAGTTTGTGGTCTGAAAAAACGATTGAAAATGTGTATGGTTCAAAAATGTGTAAGGTACAAAAATTTGTAACATTCAAATACCTTTTGTATTTCTGTGACAAAAAGCATTCTAAATGTACTTGATGCTACACGTAACAAGTTGAATTATGCGTTTCAATAAAAAATTAGGTAGCACCAATAAGCCTTTTCCAAGCGTGTTTCCTGTAATGCATTTGGTACTTGTATGCAGGAATGCTAGAGTCCTGATAGAATTAGACTATATCAAGGCTAAAGAAATGATAGGACGGCTATCAGTTAAAAGAAACAAAAAATTACTGAACAAAAAAGTTGAAAATACCAGTCTGATTATTTCTTTTTATTACCATGACCATAAGGGGATTTAAACAATCCAACTGGATGGTTTACAACGATTACAGTCCCTTTCATTAGAAACAATAACCTTTCACATATCAAATATAATGTTACAACGATTTTATCAACCTCTCTTTTCCCATTACTTCAAAAACCGGAGGGTACAAACGTTAAAGGATAAAAAAATCTGATTTCACTAAAGCTGCTTTCTTATTTTTTTTAAATATATTTTCTTGACACCCCTACACGTGCATCTTATTCTTGTCGTGAGGTGCAAATGCAGGTGTGTTGTGGATGTTGGCCTAACTGAAAAATCTCTTGTCGGTTCCTACTGTTTCTCCTTTGTTTGTCTATGTACACGCGTGTGCATTTTCGTGCCGGTTGTACGTCCTTTCCTTCTCTTTTTAATTTTTAATGACTTCTGTTTTAGGCAGAGAATTAAAGAGAAAGAAATTTTTGTGTATTTCACTGCGAAGGCATGTTACGAAGCAAAAACAACTGCAGTTAAATACCCAACTTCACAATTTCCACAAATATCTATAGCAACCCTTCTAAGTTCTGAAACAGATTACCTAGATTGATAAAAACTGGCAAAAACAATTATTTTTTTTACGATTCTAAAGAAAAAACCCAGAAAAATATCTCTAGATAGCAATTTACGAGGATCTTATTGAAAATACCGCGAGGAAGACATCTGATCCCTACTCAAAAACAGTTAAAAAGTTATGCTCTTATATCTAGAAAATTATGCGCAGAAACAAGGGTAAAAATACAAGGTTAAAAAAAACAGTAGCAAAAGGATCAAAATGTTTAAATAAGGTTGTTTTTCCAAAATCCTTTTTGCTTACCCTTTTCTATAGCACCATGTACTACGTTAGTAATTTACACAACTCTTTTTCATTTACTAATCTTCTCTTAAATTCTTTAAGTTTATCAGGAGGAGAGGGAGTTGCCAGTTTTTGTAATGATGTTAAACACCATCCCACAGATAAGAAAAAGCTAAAACTATATTAATTGTTCATCAAACTGGCCAAAAGTTTTTCCTCTATGATGAGGAGCCGTAGTTTCATGGTTAGTGCAACTGCACAGTAACCAAGAGTTCCGGGTTCGATTCCTCGAGCTGGCGAGGAGAATTTGGAACTCTACAAAGAAAAAAGCAATTGGTTGGCGTCAGAAAGGGCATCCGGCCATGAAATTCCTCACTGCCAAATCAAAGTCCCTCTAAAGGGCATCGTCTGAGCCCCAACTGCAGGGGGGGGAAATGACATTAAAACTAAAAAAAAACAAAAAAAAAGAGGGGAGAACGTTGTAGCCCAACGAAAAACAAAGTATATATGCAACCCATTGTATATATAAGGATCAAACATAATAAATAAATGATAACATAAAAGCCAGGCAATTCACGCACAATTGTGTGCATAATTTCTTTAGAACATGCGTAATAAAAACCTACCATTGCTTATTACAGGTCAAGGGTAAAAGTAAACACTCATCCTAACTCTAACCAACAATGATAAAATTTAGTAGGTGTATTTTACAGTAGGTGAAAACTGCATGTCAATTTTTTTTGGTTTTAAAGTAATTTTTCCCCTGTAACTGGGGCTTAGACAGTACCCTTCACAGGGACTTGGATTTGTCAGAGAGGAATTTCTTGGTTGGATGCCCTTCCTGACGCAAACCAATGGCTTTTTCTTTAGTGAATTTCCAAGCCGTCCGCTCGGGGAATTGAACCCGGAATTCTTGGTTTCGGTACTGTTGCACTGACCATTAAGGCTCTGAAAACTGCATGTCCATTGAATTATCCTAATCCCAAAAGTTCAATTGATGGGAGAACAAATTCATTGTAAAGAAAACAATTTTTTCAGAAAAGAGATTTCCAAAATCAGTGACGTTCACTGTATCATTAGTACCACAACTACTAATAAAAACTGAAAAACGAAAAGCAAAAAAAAAAAAAAAAAATCAGTTAGTGCTACCTGATGCAAACAGAATTTTCTTGTGTAACTTATCGAGAAAAACGTCTTGAGCAAAAACCACATATATATATTGAATCGTTTTGCATCCTTTTTGAAAAAACATTTAGATTTGTATCCATTTCTACCATTTGAATTGTAAATATTATCCATAAACAGCAGTCAATATTTCTTAAACCAGAGCTCGATAGTAAATTACTGCCAGGCTATGTGCAATTAAAATGATGTTCTGTACTCTTGTTAGAGATTTAAATCCACTGTTACCCTTGATCGTAAGCATGATAATAAAAAAACAAGCAAAAATGATTTAAATTTTACGTTTTCATTCCCCTGTTCGTTGGTTAAAGTAAGTGGTGATGTGCTGACCAGATCATGTCCATATTGTAGATAGATAGATAGATAGATAGATAGATAGATAGATAGATAGATAGATAGATAGATAGATAGATAGATAGATAGATAGATAGATAGATAGACAGATAGATAGATAGATAGATAGATAGATAGATAGATAGATAGACAGATGGATGGATGGAGAGAGAGAGAGAGAGAGAGAGAGAGAGAGAGAGAGAGAGAGAGAGAGAGAGAGAGAGAGAGAGAGAGAGAGAGAGAGAGAGAGANAGAGAGAGAGAGAGAGAGAGATAGAGAGAGAGAGATATATATAGAGAGAGAGAGATAGAGAGAGAGATAGAGAGAGAGAGAGAGAGAGAGAGAGAGAGAGAGAGAGAGAGAGAGAGAGAGAGAGAGAGAAAGAGAAATTGCCTCTTTTATTTTGCTACCCATAAGAACCTAGATCTTAATGTCTTGTATCGTTACTCTCAACATGGGTTAAAAGATAATCTGAAATAGCTCTCATTTTACTTTCTGTTTACTGCAACACCCCGCAGATATTGTTTATACTTATCGCAAGGAAGCTCGCCAAGGGATGGGTTAAACTCCGTCGATTGAATAGAAATACCTGTGTAAAAAGTGACCCATTAATTGGCGCTCAACAATAGGAGCGGATCATACAAAATTGGGCTGCCCAATTGCTGACCAAAATTCAATAAACATTGAACTCATAAAATTCGATATATTCTTATACTCTTACCACTACAAAATCAACCCGCAATACAATACTCCCTTACTTCCGTAACACTTCTCGCTCCTGTTTGTCCTTTCCCACAACATCAGATTAACTTATGATTATTCAGAGAAAAGACCGTTTTGACGGGTGACTGAAAAAGTAGATTTTACGAGGTTTTGTGGCTTCCCGTTCGTACCAATTGATTGACAAATTTAATACACCAACAAAGAAACCATTTAGCTACATTCGAAATGTAATGAAAGCCCTCTCTATGTGACCAGTAATGACATTTTCCGACTACCAAATGTCAACATGATTTCCCTGACCCTTTATATACTTCTCTTGTGCACACCGATGAGCGGCTAATCAGCAGAAACGCAATGATCAGTACTTGTTACGATCAGTTAGAGGGAAACAATAAAATAATGGTATCAATGGAAATCGCCAGTGATAAAAATGTGCTACCTTTGCATGAAGACCACGACAAAGAAAAATAAACTGGTCCTTTATGCATCTCTTCAATTATACTAAGCAATTAAAGTATGAAAGAGAACAAGTCACTAGCTGGTAACCACGAGGCAATAACAAAAAATGCCATGCGATATTGTCTGTGCAAACCACTCCACACTTTCCGTATCATCCTTCAGTTGCAACCTTATATAAAGGCAATTACCACAGACGCCTGTTGAAGTAATTACAGAGCTGGAATATTGACTGTCAAGGTAACTTTGATGTAAGGAAAAATTAACGTTACATTGGGCGGGTGCCGTGGTGGCACATCATCATCATAATCAGGTCGCGTTTCCTCAGGATTGCATGGCAGAATTTTCCCAGCCATCTCTATCATTTATTAAATTTGGCACTCGATCTTTATTTTTTTCTATAAAAACATACTTCTTGCAAGCTCTTCCTTGCTACACCAACAGTGCCCTGCAAATCTTTACCTTTGTCTGGTGACATTGTTCTACTTGCCAATGGGTAAGGTAACGGGTAAATTTAAGTCAATTTAAGTATCATTCAGAGATCTTTAAAAACCAAACAACCAACAATGCTTTCGGGTAAAGTCATACAAGATTATAACCTATTTACAGTAGATAGTTTGAGGTCATTCAAAATCACAGTCGTACAGTGAAAGGTGAGGTGCGCAGTAAGAGACGTTACCGCGCTTTTAGCTTGCAACTATTCTCTATATGAGGAAGCCAAAGCAACTTCACCAGCGATAGGGCTAATACTGAGAAATTGTATGCTATCTGTTACTTGCGGTAAAGACTGAGAAAGTGGCCCGAGAAAATATATACTTAGAAAGAAGACAGGAAAACATTAAAATCCTATGAGATGCTTGGTACAGCGTATTAAAACCTTCCTAAAGAAAAGCTCTGTTTATCTTGTTTTTATCTTGTTTTTATCTTGACAAAATTAAAAACTGACTTCTGTAGACATTGGACCTATAGTGCAGTATATGCTGCAACAGAAGCGGAAAAGGGTTTCACTGTATCGACTGTGATTTTGAATGACCTCAAACTATCTACTGTAAATAGCCGAAAAGCAACTACCATTGATGAAGAACAAGGATAGGGCACTAAGTTCCTCTGAGATAACTATTCGTATTCTTAATCAGCTTACGGCTACAAAGTAAAAAAAACACTTGTTATATACGTCAAGATGTTATTAATATTTTATATGTCATATAATACAATACGTAAGACTTTACCTTCAAAAACGTGGGTAAAGCCTTACAAATCTGGTCAGTAAAAAGGAAAACATGTATTTTGTAGTACGGGACCCTCTGATGTCTAAAATCAGGTTCAAAAGACGATAATTCTAAACCTTTTATGGTAATAAACGATGCTTGTCAGACTAAAAAAATTCATCATATTACAAAAATACATATTTTTTTCTCTTTTCTATACTTTGGTATTTCTTTATGTTAAAGGCGCATTGGACGAAACTTCTTTTTGTCTGTATTCTTTTTTAACTTTAGTGGTCTTCGTACAGCACTATTATTTCGTGTATTTGTTGTGAAATAACGGTGTAAACGCATAGCAAACAACATTACATACATGTCTATCAAGGCACTTTCTATTAAGTGTAAAAGTCATGTAATGCGGAAGGGAGAACCAGAGCATCTTAGTGCGACAGGCAAGATCAACGGAAAACGGAGCTGGGGCAGACAAAGAATAACATACATGGCAAGCATAAGTAGATGGACGAACGTAGCGGAGCGAGAAATGTTAACAGCTACAAAGGACATGGCACCTGAGAGAGAGACAGAGAGGTACAAGTCTCTTTTTAATGGCTTCCACATTGGGTTGATCATCGCAAAAAACAATGATTTTTTTGCCTCTTCTTTCTAATAAGCCATAAATATCTTCTTGTGACTTTGGGGATTCAAGCATCAAAAGACTACAATTGTTTGGATATTCGGGTTACCTTAACTTTATATATGGCTTTCCAATTTAATTGGTTTCCTGGGTATGAAGCCCATAGGATGGGCTGCTTTTTGTTAGCATCGTAGTATGGTGCAGCCAAACTATCTCACGTCTGTGAGTTATACGAAGCTCTCCATCTACAATTAAAACTAAGTACAGAAAAAATTTCTTTTCTGGCAGAACCAATTTAGAATTCAATAGTTTATTAGGGATATACAAGAAACCTACGGAAAATAAAAAAGCAATATGTAAAACAAATTTCAAGTTAGAAAATCGACCAATGCTTGCATTGCAAAGCGTCAGGGCAAAGAAATTAAAATTACATGTTTTTAATTTTAGGTTTTATCTATGATCCAACTGAGTGCGGTTTTACTTGCATCTTTCCTATTTTGTAGCACCAATGATTTGTTTAATTAAAATACAGGTAAATTATATTTTTCTATTCAAAAAGACAGAAAGACAGAGAACATTTAAGTCATAAGATAGTGCAAAGCACCACTCAAAAGCTAAGGAGTTCAACAATCCAGCCAACCGAGGAGAAAAAAACTAAATTCATAGAAAAGCTTATAACAATGAGGAGCAACAACTGCATAGCAATGAAGACGTTGAAAGAAGCGTGTCACACGAGATGCAACAAACTTACCTGGTACCAGCGATACTTGATACACACACAAAAAGACTGACACAAGCCAAATTTTGTATTATAAGATAACAAAAGTTATTTTATCTAAAAATTTTATCTAAAAATTGTTCTTCAAAAGCCTAAGGAAAAAGCTGTGACGCCAGAAGAAGTTATTTTAGTTTATTCTGATCTGTACTCAACCCAAGATTATATATCTGAAGCAGTTTATTGTGAGTCTTAAGACCATGGTGACCTTCAGATCTCAACTAGGATCCAATTAAAAACAATTCAAACTAAAAAGGACCATTATTACCTACACCAGTATTGTAAACTACGCAATAAAATCGCTTCAAAAACCAGACGGATTAAATACCGATCACCCTAAGTTTTACTCATTTTGTATGGTAAATTATTTCACAATTGCCAGGCATTATTTATTAATTACTATAGCGGAATACGTCAAGAGGATTTACTCTTCATCAAATATTCGTTCCATCCAAGTCACCTGGCCCCCAAGGCAAAGGTCATAATTTAATTAATGTACAACAGTCATTCTAGACGCCATGGCGAATATGGTATAATGGACGTAAACTGGAGGCGGCAAAATTTATAAGATCTACATAAAAAAGTTCTTGGCTTTATGATCAAGTCCAAAATACCACAAAAACTATTAATTGTTAGACAGCAAATTGGTGTGGAATAAAATTTGGTGACGCAAAGTCGAGTTATAAAAGCAAAACTTTTTTCTCGCTTATCAATGGTGTTCACATTTCTATGCCAAATGCACAATTAAATTCAAAAATAATTCTCTCGTTCTCTTGATATGATTTGTTGTCTTGTAAATAGGGAGTGTATGGAGTGAGGTAATACAAGGCAGAAGTAGTATGGATTAGCTTGCTCACGACGGGAAATCTGTCGGCAGACCACTTTTTAATCTGGTAAAAGATTTGCAAAATATATTATTCCAGACTGCTTGTAACACATAAACCAATTACTATTAGGTAACTGCATCCTGTCTTGATGTCCCCTCCCATTTCATCTTTATGTTGAAGGGCAATATTTAAAGCCTTTACAAAAACACAAAATTTAATCTAAAATGATAAAAAAAAAGTATATCCCTTTACTGGCTGCTGTTTTGTATGACAATACTACTAGTTTGGGTTAATACATTCTTTTAAAAAGCTCTGCCAGACATTCATACCTTTGTGCAATTGCTTCTGCACTGAATACTGTTGGTACACCCTCTCTTTATTTGTGGGTACGGTAAAAACTCTCCACCGCGTGTATAATACTTGCTCTAATTAGCATAAACACAAAATTAGTTAATGGAAGTGGTACATAAAACAAAAATACTTGATTAACTAAAAAAATCACTTACAGCTTATTCCTAAAATACCTATATGATCTATAATATTCTTGCTGTAGCTTAAAACAATTTCAAGAACTTATATAATATAAGGTATAAATCATTGTAGAGCATCTGTAGCACAAACTGTTCAGTGACCTTTGCACAAAGTAGTCAATATTCCATTTTCTCTGCGTGAAGTTTCTGTACTGAACACTTAAGTGGGTCAAAAATAAAAGAGGGTCAAATCTGTCTGAGGCATAAACACATCTATCCATGCTATACAAATGTGAAATGCTAAATACTGACAAAATAATATGAAATTTTTGTTACCTTGGGGAGCAGTTTATGGGCCACAAAGGGGTTCACTGCCTAAAAGAAAGAAAACATGACAATTCATACTCAAGATTAAAAAAGCATGGCTATATCATTTTGAAATAAATCCAAAACACTTTATGGTGCTAACTCAAGTGAATAAATAAAACTTTTTCCAAACCCTCTCTACACAGAGAACCATTTTCCATGCTTCCAATACTTGATGACACCGACATAAATATTTCAATATTTTATTTTATGAAACTTTACAAAATTTTATTTAAAAATCTACTTCCCTATTGTCTTTCAGTAATAAAAATTAACAGTTTGTTTCATAAAATCTGTAGTCTTCTAAGAACCTAACAAAACTCAGGTACAGATATAAGTGCTATGTAATACAGGTATAGTTATAAGTGCTAAAAAAATAAAAGCATTTTCTTTCTTCTACAGTACTTCTACCAGTCAGTAGTTTTAGTCAAAAAAAGCCCCACTGGAATTCATTATGTGGTTGCTCTCAAAAGTAACATACATGTTATATGGTCAACCAAGTTCTTGCATTGGGCCTTAACTGTACTGGTAATTACATATTTATAGTTCCCTGATACCTTCCTCCTCTACTTATGTAGACTTTGATATCTATGTTCATCACATTTTGTCTATTTCTGGCCTTTAAACTGTTGGTAACCCTTAAATTTGCTTGTTTTGCTTTATTCTGTAAAAAGTATATACAAAACTACACCTTGCTGCAAAAGGTAATAGACTGTGGTAGCCACAGTGAGAAAACCCTTTCTCCAACTCCAGTTCTCTCCCATCCAGTCTTTATGGCTCCCAGGACTAAAGAAAGAAATACAACAAACACAACATAGGTATGGCACCACTCCTCAAAACTAGATCCCTGTCTACAAGTAGGTCCACACTGCCAAAGTATAAAACAGTCATACCTAGTCACCACAGTGGCCTGATGATGGGAGAAGTATATCTCAAAACTTAGCTCAGAAAAAAAGTTTAAAACTCAAGACATAATAAAGCTCTAACATCTATGGACTTTCTCCGAGCCCATAAAGTTCAGAATTCCGAAGAATATTAGAGCAAACTTATTTGTTATGAATACAGCAGAAAATAAATGAAAATCAAAGATTTGGCATAAATACTATTAGGGAAATCTAACTATTGCTCCATAACATTATTACAATTTAAAAACATGGACAAAGGATTTTGCCATGTAGGGGGATAAAAATTAATAACAAACATCATCATCATCATCATATTTGTTTTAACGTCCGTTTTACATGCTAGCATGTGTTGGACGATTTCTTGAAATTAACTTTCAAGTTATTCTATCCTTCACCAGGTCTCTGCTGACACCTTATTTGAGATCCATCCTTATCACGTCCTCCTATGTTTTCTTCAGTCTTCCTCTGCCAGAGGTTCCTGTCACCTTGATTGTTCTGCATCTACTTGCCCAAGCATTCTTGTCCATTCCCTCCACATGACCAAACCAACGGAGCCTCCTATTCTGCATACAGCTGCCAATACTGTCCAGATTCAATCTCCTTCTGAGTTTATTAGAACTGAGCCTGTCCTTTAGACTTACGTTGCACATCCATCTTGTCATTCTCATGTCATTCCACTCCATGTGGCTGACAGCTTCAGCTTTCACTGGCCAAGTTTCACTGCCATACATTATTGTGCTATGTACACATGCCTGGTAGGCTGTACCTTTGGTAATAATAATAATAATAATAATAATAATAATTCCTGGGGTCAAAAGGGTAGATGTGAAGGAAACAGATAAGATTGAGAAATACCAACCATTGAAATATGAAACTGCACAGTTATGGAAGCTAAAGAAAGTTAAAGTGATTCCTGTTGCTATAGGTGCATTGGGAATGGTCAGCAAAAAGCCAGAACCACATTTGAAGGATTGTGATGAAAACATCAAAATGGAAGTTGTACAAAAAACAGGATTATTAGGATCAGCACGTATCCTAAGAAAGGTACTGTCTTTGTAAGACACTGGGAAAGTAAACTTGAAACCTCTGGTGGCTAGTTACTGCCTACTTTCAAGTTAAGTTACCGATATCAAGAACTATGCACAGGAAGTATCTATCAAGAATCAAAGCTGAAGTTGACTGTAAGCAAACAAACAACTGGCTGAAAAGCACAGGTCTAAAAGATTATAATTGCAACTCAAGACCAAACCTTAGCCACCTGATTGTACCATCATAGAATCATCAAAGACAGAACAAATCCACTTGGCCAATTATGTAACAAATAAGACGAAAGTATCAACCATATTTTAGCTGGGTGCCCCGAGTTAGCCAAGACAGAATACATCAAAAGCCATAACAATGCCGCAGCATACATGCACTGGAAGATCTTACAGTATTACAACATCAAAACAACCGACAAGTGGTATGAGCACCAACCAGAAACAGTTATGGAAAACGAATACGTTACTGTCCTCTGGGATATGCAAGTCCACACTCATAGAACCATTAAAGCCAACAAACCTGATATTATTATTATTAAAAACAAGAAAGAAAAAACATGTATGTTAATTGATATGGCAGTACCCTCTGATCGGAATACATCTGTTAAAGAAGCAGAGAAACTCTCCAAGTATAAAGATATGGAATATTGAGATTACAAGAATGTGGGGAATGAAGACATTAATTGTGCAAGTTATGATACAAGCACTGGGAGTAATCAAGAAAGGCAGTGACAAGCAAATCAGCAAAGTTCCTGGAAACATCAAAGTTACTGAATTGCAAAAGATTGCTCTACTGGGATCAGCCCACATCCTACGAAAGGTATTATCAATTAAATAATGTTGACTGCCCATTAGAGCCCAAGTACTGGGGTTGGATTTGGTGCCATTGGTGAAGAAAAAAGAAATGCAAAGAAAAATTAGAGATAATAATAATAATAATAATAATAATAATAATAATAATATATTGATATATTGCCAGAAGAACAAAAAGGCTGTGCAAGAAATTCATATGGCTGCAAAGATCAGCTGCTCCTAAACAAAGCAATAATTGAAGATTGTAAAAGGAAGAAAAAGAATTTAAGCATAGCTTGGATAGATTACAGAAAAGCGTATGATAGTGTCCCACACAGTTGGATTTTAAAAACGTTATCAATCTATAAATTTAACAACAAATTGATAAATTTCATGAAAAAATCGTTGAAGTCATGGAACACTACGATGTGTCTGAATCACGTACAAGGTATTATCACAACAGAAAAGATCGGTATCAAAC